>JAHWFP010062659.1:26179-75457 GCA_023313725.1 Lithobius niger
TTCAAAGGTTGTGGGTTCGATTCCCCGCTCAGGCAGTCTGACATATAAGTCCAAACGGAAACGTAAATAGGTTTGCATCTGTATTTATTTGACTCTTGAGCCGTTGGCTTTCCGTTCTGTTAATAACTTACATTCTAAACAACCAAAGCGACCTGGCCGAAGCCATACCACCTAGCAAGTCATCCACCTAGCAACACATCCATGTCCACTCACAAGCAGTAACCTGCCCCGCACCATGTCCCCGAGCGCCACTGAAGCGGCGAGAACTGATACCTCCCAACAACTCCCCCCCCCCCCCCCCAATCTCCCATCCCCTACTGGGACCATTGGGTTGCCCTACTATACCCAATGGTCATACGCAGGGACCGAAAATTATGCACCGAGTATGATTCCGCACCAAGTGCTGCTCTGACATTGAAAACAATAAAGAAATTGTTAACTGTAATGCGGATTTTCAAGAAGACGGCATCGGTTTGTCGTATCTAACTAATAATAATACTTCACAAAAATGTGTTTATGATCTGGACTCACTCATTGTAGACCTGCTGTTGAACACCAGGTCATTACATTACAGGTGTCCAGATTGATGTTCAGTTTACAACTCTTAAGTCCAACGGCCCCAGGAACTCCTAACTTGCAAGTCCAGTCCCCTCAGTCGCCATCTCTGGCCCCAAGGCTTACATGTGGTAGAGCTTTCGGAGAAGGGATCATCATTCCTGACTTGACGTACAAGACTTCGTCAGAAGAGGAACATACTCACAATGCTGTTTTTGCCAAAGCTTCACCTCAAGGAAATGAAGAAAACGATGACAATTCCCTGACGTCATATACTATTCCCAAAGAGCCTAAAAATGTGACAGAAGCCTTTTCAAATGCGCATGCCCATCACTAGCGCATAGCCATGAACGATTAGTTTAGTTCACTGCTCGCAAATGGCATACGGGATTTAGTGGATCTTTATCCTGGCCCTCGAACCATCAGTGGGTACTAAAATAAAAAATAAAACTGCAACTGGAAAAGTTGAGAACTACAAGGCGTTATTGGTCGTAAAGGTTACTCCCAAAAGTATGACTCAGAACATTGCGAAACATACTCACCGGCTGCGGAACTCGCTACGATTCTACTGCTCATTACTTCCGTTGTGCAAAAACGATACTTTATTGACCTATTTGATGTTAAGACGCCGTACTTTAATAGATACTTTAATTAACTACTTGGATTCAATTCTCAATGTCTCAGGATGGAGCGCAATGGTTCTTAAGTCATCAACAAAGTACTAGGAAGATATGATATGGAAGTGTGCAGGCGAGAAGCTAATTTATATGGCCCAACCTGAAGGTTTTATTGAACTAGGCCGAGCAGAAAAAGTATGTATATAATCATTAGAAGCTTCCACAGGCTAGACTAGTTCGACGCTGTTGATGTATCGGGATTGCTGAAGAAATGGTCTAGAGTGGCCTAAAACATTGTTGCTCCGACGCCTGCATGTTTTACATATGTCAAGGGAAAGACGCCCTAATCCTCATCGTTTATGTCTATGTCTTAGCAGCCATTTTCTCAAACCATAAAATACATCAATTTGCTAAAATAAAACCGTCCTTATTTTAAGTCTATATATATATATAACACGCTTAGGTTGGGCAAGCAAATTCATCATTATGAATTATCCACTACAATGAAAGAGGGCGAGCGACCGACAATGTCAAACAAACGGTCAAGCATTACTATTGCTTTAATAATGCGAGCTCTTAAGAGCCGACTTAAAGAATTTCAAAGTTGGTTGAGTAACAATTATTGCATGCACAACCGTTGTTGGGTTTGTTGGACTTGGTATCAGAACAGAGAAACGTCCTCCATTGAAAATAAACATTTACTTTCATAACACAAATCAGCAGGGGTTCAAAGAGGGAGCAGAGATGGGGATATTCAGACCACACAATAGGGGAAACCGGGGCCCACTACAGTGTTACGCTCAGGTATGCGGGAACCAGCTAGCTGGCGTATGTTACGCCGGGGGTACAGCTAGTATTTTTTAATTCGCCATTTAAGCCCAATTAACTACTTGTTAGGGATTCAATTCTCAAAGTCTCAGGATGGAGCGCAATGGTTCTTAAAGGCACCTTTTCACCTTTTCAACTCCTAGATGCAGCACCGTACGATCTTCGAGCAATATTAAAAAAAAAAATAGCGGTAAATTAAAAAAGGAACAACACTTCGAAGCAGGGCCACAAATTTTCATAACTAAAACAAGATCACGTGACTCACAGCACCCTATTGGATGACGGACAATCTGGAACGTGGATGCTGCGTTTAGAATATGGGCAACGCTATCGAAATGGTGAACTGGCGCCTTTAAGCCATCAATAAAGGACTAGCAAGATCTGGTATGGAAGAGTGTGTACGTGTGTGTCAGTACCTGTCACATCACGTGACCACTGAATCTCAGATCTGGTTAAATGCCCAGAGAAGATTCCTGTAAGGGCATTGGCATAGATTAGAAAGTTAACTAGATATACCGTCTCACTTCTTCCCATCCTACGCGGACCTCTAGCGGTAGTTGCGGGTACTAATATCTGTGCTAATGCTTTCGTTTCGTGCTGCTTCGAAGACAAATGCATTAGCACAGGTATTAGTAGCCACAACTACCACTAGAGGTCCGTGTAGGATGGGAAGAAGTGAGACGGGATATCTAGTTAACTTTCTAATCTATGGCATTGGTCGGTTCTATTTCTTATACAGCGAATGGTACTCGTTCTGTTGCTTCTCGCTCAACATGCGTCTGGCCCTACTCATGAAGATTGGTTAGCACGGAAAAAAATTGTTCGATATCTACAAGGAAGCAAAAAGCAAAGGTTGGTACTACAGCCAGGTCATAAGGGTTTAAAAATATTTACCAATGTCAGCCACGCAACATATTTGAACACTAATGACAACCAGGATAACCGAATGGAAACGTCCCTTCTTGAGGCGATCCAACCTTAAAAGAACCATGGAAAGAGAGTCAAGACCCATTCATAGGATGTGCGGGAATGCCTGTGGACCCGAGAAGTTTTACTTGAAATCTGGATAATCTCGCTAGAAAACAAGATGCCAATACCTTACTTACTAACTCTCAAAGTGCACTTTCCCATGCCGTCAATTATATCGAAAAAAGTCATACTAAATACATTGATATAATTTATCATCGTGTTCGAGAGAGAGTGGAGGATAAAATATGGAGAGGTCTTTGTTCCTACAAAATCAAATGTGATCGACTTACTAACAAAGCCATAACCAGGAATAGAACACCATTTTCTGGCTAATATATTACGTGTCTTATACGCCAGGTGAAGCTCCGTGCCAGAAACAGCATTGTTGGTTTGTTACAATATGAACATTGTCCCTTTGTTCCTAACATCACTTATATGACTACAGGGGTAAATGTCCTTGTATTACAGCCCAAGTTTCTCAAGGAAGTTGTGTTACCTATAACAAATGGGCAATAGCCGACTTCCCCTACTAGAATTCTCCAGAAGATTCTAGATTAGGAATCAGTCCGCATTCCATGGTAACCTGGTGCTTTAAAAGAAGAGACAGCAAGATGTGTCTTCACTAAAGCTGGCAGGGAGCCAGGCTACGCATCGCCCATTTAGATTTTCTGCAACGCTAAAACATATTTTTGTATGATTAGCCCTAAAACTGCTTAAACAGTTTCCTTATTGTTTTTTTTTATTGGTTGCAATCAAGTATTTTCTCAACCCTCAGCTAACCCGTAGCCGCCTAGATACGAACGTACGCCTTCAATGTATAACAGCGAAAAACTAAGTCCCAGCGCGAGCTTTGTGAGGGGGCCCCGGGGACCCCGAGCAAAGCGGGCATCACAGCCCAGTGGTCAGCGTCGTCGGCTCCAAACCAAGAGAATGCCAGTTCGAATCTGAGAACCGACCCATATAGACTCTAAAAAAAAAAGGTCTGAAAGTCAAGACCTTTCAGGCGGTTATGGGTTAATTTAAACGAAGTTTTGGTGTTTATTCACGGTTCAAATTTTTGACAATTTTTTGAACTTAAAACAAACTATTATTGGAGCCCAGTGGCCTAACTATCATTTAATGAAGAGAAAAGGGGGAAAGACTCAATATTTTTAATACCGTAAATTCTCCATTTCTGGCCGGGTCTGCAATTGTAGCCAGTCTCTAATTGTAGCTGGGTATTTTGTCAATCACTATGAATTAGTAGTAGCTGGTCTCTAGTTGAGCCGGGTCTCTAATTATATAGCCAGATCAAAATGGCAGGATTTTGATAAAATTCTATAAAAGAGCATGTTCGGCACATGTCAAACACAAGTTCTACGTGCACTGATACCGTAAACTTCCTTTTTAAAGTTTGTAATAGCCGGTCTCCAATTGTAGCCGGTCTCTAATTGTAGCAGGTCTCTAATTGTAGCCGGTCTCTAATTGTAGTCGAGTCATAATGGCTTGATTTTCAACCAGTGGCCCGGGTTACAAATAGAGGATTTACGGTATTTACGGTATTTACGGGAGAGACATTAAACTCCAGTGTCCAAATTCGCAATGCTTGTTTATTTGCATCGTCTTTTGACGTCGTGACTGATTTTTTTCTTTCTTTCTCTTCTCTTACTTGTCACTTTTCACTTTTAAATCATCTCCTGTTGCCTTCGGCCAAAGAGATGATTTAAAAGTGAAAACAGACGAGTGCACCAAATTCTGGAGGGATTGGAATGTGGCTTAGACGTAATGAGATGGATAAGGCCGGTGGCATGACATGGTGACGTGCAAACAATAATAATGACCTGATCCTATTCTTCCTTGCTCCGCTGTTTAATAATTCAGGTTTAAGAGTTTATAATCAACACTTTCCCGCCAGTACAAAGATAACCAACCCCAGTTTCGGGGCTTGATGTAACTTAAGTTGGGACCCGGAATTAAAGGGAAACAGAGTTCTAACTATACTTACCGACATAAAATGAAGTCTCTTCTACACTTGGGTCAATGCTGAGAATGAAGGGATTAGAATGAATGATAACAATCTAGCGCACAATAGGGCTTTACAAAAGTATCCATGGTAGAACGAGATGTGAATTGAAGTTTATTGTTCGCATGATGAATACAAATTATGCATGCAATAGATATAGTATACCTGTCAGGCAGATATTAACATTCAATCTGAATAAATTTTAAAATGCGTGAGTATACAAATATCTTACATTATAAACCAAAGTCTCATAGCAGAAATGAAGCAACCGCAACGACCCCCAGAAGGGGAACAATGAAAACGTGCGAGTGTGTTAATTCTTTGGCTTGAAGTTGAAACTGGGACGTTGTTGCCCTGAAAAGAAGTTGAAATTGGCACATTATTGCCTCGACTAACAATTTGCTCTGCGCGGTCATCGCAAAGGCATGTCTTAAATGACGTCATGTACGAAGGACAGTTATTTTTCGCACGCTACTGGGAGTGGGGAGGGGCCTGAACGGGGAATGCCCGTTGGTGGGGCAGTTCTTATGTTAGAGCCACTATTTGATTACGACATTGCTTTGCGGAGGGAAACGATTGACGGAAAGGCAGCACCGAGCAAATACTGGGAAACAACCACGGGTTAAACAAATCCCGGGCAAAGCCTGGTATGATGCTAGTGCTAGTGTAAATATAGAAAAACCATTTGGAACCAAAGTCCTGGCTGAGCGAAACACTCGTGTTCAGGGCAACTGGAAAAACCTCGTTAATGAGAAACATTCTATAATTGTGTAATTGTTATACACGGAGATCGTCTGAGTTATACATTGTTGTACACAATAATTGTTCCTCTGATAGAGGCAGATTGAAGTGAAGGATCTTGCATCCTATACTGACAGTGGCGTTACAGAGGGGGCCAGGGTGTTGGGGGGGGGTACTGCCCATGCCCTTTTTGGAAAATGCAATTTTGTAAAAAAAAAAATGGCCTTTTTGTACCGTCATGTGCTAATGCGACGGTGCCTGAGAAAGAGCCCACAAGCTTAAAAAGGGCAGAAAAAGGCCTGAAATGGGTAATAAAGGCTAAGAAAGGGTAAAAATAAAGAGCAGAAATAAAGGTCACCAGAAAAAAAACGTCTACTAAAACTTACAGTAACCTTTTACTGAAAGTTGTCCCTGACCTCTCAGGGGTTTGTGCACGCTGCTCTCCACTGAGATAAAACTGTATGGACTACAGCAGTAGGAAAACAAAATCCTGAATGACGGACTAATGGTGGAAATGCTGCAGATGCAGGAAGGATCCCTTCGAAATTCAGTACGCTTCTTAGAACAAATGCGATGACAAACATTTCCCAGCTAAACTGCTTCTCGACTCAGAATCCGACTTCAAGCCTGCTTCAACAAGATTTGTCCATTAACCAGACCAACGATAGATACACACAGCCGTCCTCTCTCGTTGTCTAGTCTGTTGGCGGGAAATTCCAGTCCAATTAATAGCGAGTTCGCCACGTGCCAGTAATCATGACATGTAACACAATTCAGACGTTCGTTTTTCTGATGGCTAATTTTTCACACCTGGCCGTTTAATGCGAGGAAACACTTCCCTCATGGATCGTTCTGGGACGGACAGTCGCAAGAACCGGCGTCATTCGTCAAAAACTATATCTTAAAATCTACCAGCATTTCTCGTTCTTCAAATAACTTTTTATGACTCTCCTGGTAAGGGTTGAAGTAGACAGTTGGCATTTACAGCAGGATATTTGAAAATGTATATACTAGTAATCTGAAGAAGAACGAAAACACATTCCAAGACCGACCCCAGATCACGTACGTGAATGATCGCTTAAACGCCGAATTTCAGCGATGGAGTTAGGCCTAAACATCCTCCCTGAACAGAAGGAAGAATCTAAAAATGAATTTTAACTTTGTTACGCACCACCCTTTTGTTTATCGAATTAGTTTTAACAGCACATGGACATTTAATAGGTGATTTACGGTGCTCCTAACTAAATAAGGAGACCCGTGCTAGGGAATTGGAATAGCTAAAGTGACAATGCTCAAACGGAGCTGCTCTATTTTATTGACAATAGCACGTGACATGCAAGGTACTAGATAAGAGCATCTGAGGTGATGTGGCACGCCACCTACCTGAGGGTAAGTAAAGATTAACTATACTGGTGGGTATGATCCACATACACTGCCGCGATTTTGCTACTGCTTACGCCTCAAGAAGAGTTGCAATTATTAACTTGTGGAGTAATTTCACGTGTTTTGTTTATAAATCACTGATCGTTTTGTGTTTCAGTCCTTTTTTTTTCACCCTCTTCTTTCCAGAACGTCTCGACATCAGTCCCAACAAGCGAATTGGGCGTGTCGTTTCCCGTTTCAGGTTTTCAAGGATATCGACTTGTCTGTCACCTTGATCGATATCGAAGATCAAGAATGTGCCATTTTTTCCTTTTTCAATGTTTACTGTTTTTGTTATGTTGCACTTTTTGTTCATGCCCATAAAAAGAAATAAAAACATGGTAGCCTTATAAAAATGGATAAAAAAAAAACCAAAAAAGTTTGAATAGGGGTTAAGAGAAAGGAAATGCTCCATCTCGCTTCGTCATGTTTTGACCACGTGATTGTCAAGGTTAAAAAGAAATTAGCTCCTCTTTGTTTTCGACAGCTATTAAAAGTTGCCTTTCTCGCACTGGCGCTACTAATGAATTTAATTACGCGCATTTCTATTCGAAGTGGGAAGGTCATGAAAACAAATACATTGCTACTCGTAAGTGATCAACCGAAATGTTGCTGATGGCGACCACCATTACATTTTTGCCTTTATTTTTGTTAATTAGGCCTGCCCGAACCTCGGACACGTTATTGTAAGTTAACTTAACTAAACTACATTAAAAAAAAACTAGCGGAGTCGCTCGCTTCGCTCACTCATTCCGCGTCGTCTCGCTGGGCTCGAGGCGATTTCTTGCTGCAACACTTACGATACAGACAGACCTTCCACATAAAAAACGATCAAGAAAGTAGTTTTATAAGAGTGTAGTATGCGGTATTGGTTATCTCGAGAGAAGGTCAATATTATTTTTTTACGTCTAAGGAGTCAAGCAAAAAGATCAAGCAATTTATCAGAAAAGCACTGTTTCTGATGACAAACGCTGATTTTCGTTCGCTTCGCTCACTTAATCAGCGCAAACATTTCCTCAGAAGCGTGACTGAATCAATGTAACCACCAAGAACCACACATCACTTGTAATTTGTGTTAGTATACACTTTATATGGGTTTTATTGTTTCACTTATTTTAAGAATATTGTTCTTTACGTCCTGCTCAGTACAGATTTTTCCATGGGCTCTTATCACTTCACTTTCTGATGATCCCTCACTTGGAGAAACATCTACAGAACGTCAGATGTAATCTCCTACGAAGGTGAGAGACGAAAGATTGATAGAGCAACGCGAGACACACATTGAAAAGGTTTACTTTGCGTGAAAATCGCTCGCTTTGCTCGTTCAATCCACGGACGTAAATATTGTTCTTTACGTCCTGCCCAGTACATATTTTCCCATAGGCGTCTTATCACTTCACTTTCTGATGATCCCTCACTTGGAGAAACATCTGCAGAACGTCAGATGTAATCTCGCTACGCTCGAGGAGCTTTCATGCTGCAACTCTTGTCCTGCTGACAGACATTCCACGTCTAAAACGATCAAGCAAATGGTCACAGTGCAGTACGCTGTTTTTTGTAAGGCTTCGCTGCATAAACAAATGATAACCATAAATCATTCCAACAGTCTGGCCATCCGAGAGCTACGTGCGCGTCGATCCATGCTTCTAGTAATTTCTTTGATTCCAAGAGCATCACAAATCCATGTGCTGATTATTTTGACGCAAACTAATTGTAATTATTGCTCACAGTTCGTCCATCACATTCCTAAGTGCGCCTGCATTTCATTTATATCATTCAAAACATACGCGATTTGTTTGTTTGCACATTTGTCTTCTCCAGAAGTAATTCCCTATGAAGGTGAGAGATGAAAGATTGATAGAACAAAGCGAGACACAAATTGAAAAAGTTTACTTTACGTGGAAATCGCTCGCTCTGCTTGCTCAATCCACGCACCACCGTGCTTCAGAAACACGAATGTTTAGCACCGTTTTAAAACCAGGTTTCCATGCATCAACACAGTGGATACAAAACCAATTTTAATATCTATATGTGTTACGTTGCAAAATAGTCGTCCGTTTAGGTTATTTTTTTGCGTGCTTCATTCTCCACATCATCTCAGTGCGCAACTAATAGCTTCAACACGATCTATGATTCATGGAATTTCTATGTACTGATTATTGTACTGATTATTTCGATGCGAACTAATTGCAAATGTGGCTCACAGTTCGTTTGTCACATTCCTCAGCACGTCTCCATTTTATCTTAATGGGTTTGCACATTTGTACGTCTTTTTCTCCAAAGGTAATTCCCTACGAAGGTGAGAGATGAAAGATTGATAGAGCTAATCGAAACACACATTGAAAAGGTTTAGTTTACGTGAAAATCGCTCACTTTGCTCGCTCATTCCACTCACCTCCGTGCTTCAGAAACACGAATGTTTGACACCGTTTTAAAACCAAATCTATTGTTTTGATTTTTCAATGCATCAACAGTTAATACAAAACCGATTTTAAGATCTGTATGTTGTATGTTGCAAAACGCGTTGTCCTGTTAGGTTATTTTTCCGGCTCATTCGGCCATGTCTCGCTGCGCTCCAGATCATCTCTCTTTGCTCGAGGAGGTTTACATGGACAAACTATAACGTCATGAACAAACATGAAGACGGTTTAAAAAAAAAATTTTGGCTTTAAAATGAGCAAAAATTACCATTTGAAACACGCGGCGCCCTCTGAAAACTCTAACGGAACTAATAGGGACGAATCTAACATGTTTCAATAGGGTATTTTTAGAATTACAAATTCTCCTCCCAAACCCAATAAATTCTTGATAGTATTTAGTTGAGAAGTATGACGAAAATCGCACAAACTATACCCCAACATCGTGTACCGGCGTCGGCTGTGGTGCATCAAACGCGAACTTCGCATGGTTATTACTGATCATGTGCGTGTTGTTAGTTCGACGGACAGTGGAAACTGGTTGAATTCAAATTTGGATTATACGCTGGATATTTCGCAGTTCGTCATCATTTTCAGATCCTTTGCTTTTAAAGGCAATCAATTCGAGCTTATTGTTATTATTATCCACCCAAAACGAAAACTGGTAGAAAATCCGGCCAAGTTTCCAAAAACGGTCGGCCTTTGAAGGTAGTGATATCATTCCACCAGGGAAAGGCCGCCAAGGTTAATCCTATTAGCCAGGTTAATCGCACATACTAATAGTTCGAAAGTTAAATATAAACTAGAAGATTTTGGGGATTGCTACTAGCGGTCGCAATCTTCAAGTTTTCATTTAACATCCAAAGTATTATTCGGTGCGACTAACTGGGCTAATAGGATTAACCTTGGCGGCCTTTCCCTGGTGGAATGATATCACTACCTTCAAAGGCCGACCGTTTTTGGAAACTTGGCGGGTTTTTCTACCAGTTTTGGTTTTGGGTATATATCACAACTTTCATAGGACTGTGAACGTACATAAGGTTACACCGTCTGTTTAAGATGCTTCAATCCCTTTTTTGCATTTGCTAACAATCGCTGATTTCGTTCGCTTCGCTCACTCAATCAGCGCATCCCCTTCAGTTGTTTTGCTTATCCCTGCAACTTCTTAACTTTTCAAGATTTCGTTGATATTCAGTCATGCAGAAATCCCCGAAGGTCGCTGTTACTAAAACAGGAGAACGCGAAGCATTTTATTTTTGGGTTATTAACAAAAACCCCGTTAGCTCGTATTGTTGCGTAACCACCATCTAAAGTGCATTCTTTTATTCTTACGCAATCCACGGCAACGTTAATGTTTCCTTATTTTGCCCTTCGTTACAGTTCAGTTTTTAGTTCGTCCAGGATTTTACAATAAATCTAAAGACGGCTTCTGCCCGCTTGCCATAATCCCGTTTGCCATAATCGCGTTTGCCATAATCCCGTTTGTCATAATCGCGTTTGCCACAACCCGGGAGCCCAGAATATCTTTTCCCAGTAGCCATAATCCCGTTTGCCATACATGTTCGTTTGCCATAAATCCTGTATCAAGTCTCATTTTTTTAAATAGCACTCTAAAATAATATTCTTAGCATTCAAAACAACCTATAGATTATTCACGCCTGGTGCCGAGTTTCTGCGCCATCTGTTGACAAAACTATATTTACTGTTTATCAATCCAATTGAAATGCAGAGCTACGTTATTTGGACAAATTAAAACTTTACTTTTGTTTTTAATTCGATGTTAATTCTAAATGTGTTCTAATTTTTTTAAAACCTTTTTTCTAACGTGGTTTAAAAATAATAAAAATAGTGTAGTCGTGACACAACACATGTAATTCCTACTTACACATGGGGCAACATTATACACCGAACGAAAGTTTGGCAATTTACTGAATTTTAAAATATTTCGAACAAACATTTTCGGATCCCAGAATTGGATTTTGGATTCAGAAAAGTGGTCCCTACATTGTGAAAGTTTATTGTTAGCATCAAATCCGTCGGTATGGCAAACGGAAAATTATGGCAAACGGAAAATTATGGCAAACGGGAAATCCAGCAGAAGACGAGAAGAGTATAATTTCGAGCAAACGGGAAAATTCAGAAGAGCTGGGACGATTGCCATAAAATCGGTCGTAAAACGTGATTATGGCAAACGGGATTATGGCAAACGCACCGTAGCCCTAAAGACCAGTGTTGATTGTTCAAGACATTGTTGCTTGAAATCTTTGGTTGCAACTTGGAAAAGAAACAAAATTTAAATTCGCTGCTGGCAAATTTCAAAACCCTCCCACGCATTTGTTCTGACCCTACAACTCTCAAACCAACAAAAGGACCATGCTCAGATCACCATGCATCCGTGTGCTAAAATTTAGCTACGTAGGTCTTCTCAATTTTGCGCTAGCCATGAGCAAAAAGTCTATGGGATTTAACATGGGAAAAAACCTATTAGCTCGCTATAGCTTAGCTAGCCAGCTAGCTAGACAGTAACATAAAAACAACGTTATTGACGCATCTTTTTCTCTATGATTGGTGGACTCTTATCCTTTAAATTTTAGTTTTTCTTAATCTCTGACTCTTCCTCTTACATTTTCCACAATTTGAAACATTTCTGTCGCATTGGGATTTATCCTCAATATGCCATAATATGCTTTCAGTTGCTTACAGTTAACAGACACATGTCTGCTAGTGAGCCGCCTTTTTATCATTAACAATCAATTTTTAACAATCGGATGTCTACAATTGGATGATCTACTGTTACTTGGCGGCGACACATTAGCGTGTGTCCAGATTAAAAATGATAATAATAATATTAAAAAAATAATAATACTGAAACTGTACAGTAGTCTGAAACTAAGTTCTTAAATGTAAATTATTTGAACTTTTCTAGGAAAATTATAATAAAGGTAAGTAAGGAAATTATGTCACCTCAATAAAAAATGTTTTAACTCATTTAGTGTTGTTTGAATTTGTATGTATTTTATACTATGTATTATTTATTTGTTATATTTCATGTATATAGACTTACAAACAATATATGACTAATTGAATATAATATATTGTAAATTGTTTATTGCTTGCACAAGTTTATTCAGACTTCGAGCCAGTGAATGCAAGTATAAGTATTATTATTATTATTTATGATTATTCCACCTTAAAAAATTAAACCGATCTAGACACACGCTAGTGTGTCGCCGCCAAGTAGACGTTTTATTGTTGTTGGAGCTTAATTGTTAGAGCGTAATTGTTAGAGTGTAATTGTTGTCAAATGGCGGCTCACTAGCAGACTGTGTCTGTTAACTGAAACCAACTTATACGTGATTTCAGCATACTGGTGTAAATTCCCCATGCGGTAGAAATCTTTGCAAATCGTTTGAATCAGGTGTCTTGGGTCCAGTAACAAAGAAAAACTCAACACGAAAATGTGGGAACGTGTCTTTCATGGAGAGAAAATGTCCTCAATAACGTTGATTTGTGTTACTGGTGACTAGTAACTAGTAACTAGTGACTAGTAACTAGTAACTAGTCCGCAGGCTCCCATGTTAATTTTCATAGGGTATAACGACACGTCTACAGCTCATTAGGGAAAGTTGCCAGATCTAAATTTCGGCAGACAGGTAAAGCGTCATATGGGGAAGTGCCTTTTTCTAAAATGGGGCATGCAGCTAGAAGCACGTGGTCCTGAAGTGGCTCGTAAGTGCAAAAGTATTGTTGTAACCATAGTTTGTATTGTCATCCAACAGTAGATTATAACATGCTTAAGTGTTACACGTTTATCGTTTCAATACCTAATTGTCAGAATTCATTGTTGTTGCAAATAGTTAGTTCACGAAGAGGCGGAGTATCTTTTATTGCAAAGGTTTGGTCGTTTTTTTTCCCACCAAATCCAAATCGTTTTTTTTTACGGTACGCGAATTCAAAATGAATTATATGCCCTACGACCCGAATAAATTTTTCATTACTAGTTCAATAAGACACAGGGTATCTTTTATTCCTTAGGAATTGATCAGGTCCTTGCAATTATCATACTGTTACGCTTGTTATTAATATATTTGGAATGACAATAGCAAATGCGAAAATTATGAATGAGAACATTCATATAATAAAATACCTCCAGGGAAAAAAGGTAGAGGTGACAATTACACCGTGGGATTTTTCGTACATTCACAGGCCTATGAAAGTCGTGATATCCACCCAAAACCAAAACTGGTAAGAGAAGCCGCCAAGTTTATAAAAAGGGTCGGCCTTTCGAAGTAGTGATATCATTCAACCAGGGAAAGGCCGCCAAGGTTAATCCTATTAGCCAAGTTAATCGCACCGAATAATACTTTGGACGTTAAATGAAAACTTGAAGATTGCTACCGCTAGTAGCAATCTTCTAGTTTTCATTTAACCTTCGAACTATTAGTAGGTGCGATTAACTTGGCTAATAGGATTAACCTTGGCGTCCTTTCCCTGGTTGAATGATATCACTACTTTGAAAGGCCGACCCTTTTTATAAACTTGGCGGCTTCTCTTACCAGTTTTGGTTTTGGGTGGATATGTAAATAACAATGACACAAAGTTCTATTTTTTTGCGAAATTAGCTACTCTTAATCGGCCAACGTTTCGTTTAAACATATCCTCTCTCCATTTTCGAACATCCTGCGCGTGCTGCATTTAGCTTTCTGTAGCATTTACATACGTTTGACTGAATGTAGCAAACCTTCTTGATTGTGGGAATACGCAGGAAAATGAAAGCGTTTGCAAACTTGACGTACATTAGAACTGAATGCGTTTGCAACCTTTACGTACATACAAACTAAAAGCGTTTGCAACCTTTACATAAGTTACGTTTGAACTAAAAGCGTTTGCAACTTTTACGTACATTTGAGTCTCACAGGAAAGCCAACATGAAGGCATGCCCTTTAATCTGCATTTCGTTTTTTTGTCTCATCTTTCACTGTAATTCCGTTTTGTACCAGATTAAGAAGACCAGTTTTTTTTGTTTGACCTTGAAACTTGTGCATGAAGGTTTTTTTCATATGTAACAAAAAAAAAAGACACTTAACTACAAGAGACACTTCATATCATCTTCCCGAGAAGTAGCTCAATTGAGCTGAAGTAGAAAGTCTGGTTTGGAGCGGTTCACGGTCGAAGGCATACAATACGATGGCGGCCATCTCCACCTTTCACTCACGAATGATGCATTAGAAGATTGTACTTTGCTTGCGTTACGTAATTCTTTTTTTCTTTTCTTACCTGTGTTCAATGTTCAGTGGCGGATTGGCCAGAAAGAGGCGGTGGGGGAGGAGAGGGCGGGGGAACGGAACTTCCTGGCCTTCTGCTGATACTCAAAACACTCAAATACTTAAAACTCAAAATACTAAAGCTTACATAGAAATTATGTTTTGAGTCGGTTAGGTAATTCCTCTGTTAATTTAGTGGTTTCACGTTTGTTTCAAACACTGGTTCCAAACAAAAAAATATTCAATACAATGAGCAGGTCTTTACTTTGCAGTATATATTCGAGCCACTTGTTGTAGTGAATGGCCATTGGAGGATGTGGCCATAGCGATTAAGGCGCTATGCAAGTGATCTGGGGACGAACTGGGTAGCCGGTTCGAATCCGGATCATGCCACTCCGACGAAACGTTAGTGCATAAAGGTGGCTTACTGAACTACGTTATTTCTAGTGTATGATTTTCGCTATTGGCTAATTTCCAATTTCCGTAATGAATGGCAACAATGACTTTTTTAGAAATAGATTACTGGAAAACTATGCAAAATGTTAAAGGAATTCAATAACAAAAAACTTTCATAAACTCTAGCCCAGTGGTTCCCAACCTTTTCCACAGTATTCCTCACTGCTGGGACTAGCAGGCAATGGCGCCCCACCCCCAAAAAAAAGAAATCTGTGTATTTTTTTTTACTACGATGAGGCAGTGTTGCCACATGAGAACAAAAATGTCTAAAATTTGGCTAAAAAAATATGGCTGCAGATTGCACAAAAAAATCTGTAGATATTTAAAAATAAAAATGTTGCCTTCCTCATACAATTTAACTTCTTTTCTGATGCATAGTTAAAAATTTTAAAAATCGTCACTTATCTTTACGGCGCATTTACACAACGACTCGCCTTTGCATTCTCACAGCTATAAATAGAAACCATTTGAAATTCCAACATGGCGGTGATTTTAGCTCTGCCGTCTCGCAATGAAAACAGTCAATAATGTGAGTTTGAATTCACTTCCAACAGAGTGGAAATTCTCCATATTTCGCTTACTTCCACACTCCAGATAGTTCCTTATCTAGCTATTTTTCGACTGCAGCCTGCAGTCTTCTTCAGGCTCTTCGAAGGTAAGTTTATCTTCTGTTTACATTCTTCGTTGTGTATACGATTGCCATCCGAGTTTGAAATCGCCGCTTCGCGTAGCCTCCCGAATTTAGAAACGGCGATTTCAAACTCGGATGGCGATCGTGTACACAACGAAGAATGTAAACAGAAGATAAACTTACCTTCGAAGAGCCTGAAGAAGACTGCAGGCTGCAGTCAAAAATTAGCTAGGTAAGGAACTATCTGGAGTGTGGAAGTAAGCGAAATATGGAGAATTTCCACTCTGTTGGAAGTAAATTTAATGCAGTGTTCCACAGTAATGAGCGTCAACGTACGGACTTTTTTTGTGAATGTGAGTTTGGAAGTGATTGGAGAAATTGTTTCGTCAGAAGGAATTCTTTGTCTTATTGTCACTGATTAGAAGATTGTAAGCATTTACTCAAACGGTGCCGGATTTAGCTAATCCAGGTAGCGTTGTATCCATGGCAACGATATCTTTCCATTGCGATTAAATTTGAGCTCCAAGAATGCACAGGCAATTCGTTGCGTAAATGCGCTCTGCTTGCAGTCTTTTAATTCGTGACAGTGAGGTAAAGAATTCCTCCTGACGAAACAATTTTCCCAATCGTTTTTGAACTCAATTATTGACTCGTTTCGTTGCGAGCTGGCAGAGCTAAAACCCCCGCCATGTTGAAAGTTCAGATAATTTCTAGCTGCGGGAATGAAAAGGTTAGTCGTTGCATAAACGCGCCCTTTATAGTACGGCGCCGGCAGCGGCTCGCTCCTCCCCTGCAGTTGCTCCGCGCCTTCCAAGGGAGGCCCGCCTCACTGGTTGGAAAACGTGGTTCTAGCCAACTGTAAAAAGGTTCAAGGGGTGGGGGTGAGGGGGGGGGGCAGCGTTACCCAAGTAGGTATTTTGTATTACTAGCTGCAGGTAAGCCGTCTAAGGACAGCATGTGTCATGTCCCCGTCCACCCCAAGGCCCCCTTCTACTCCCCCCCCCTGTTGGTGGGCAACATCCATTACTACGCATGGGATGATGGATTGGTCGCATATGAATTCATGTTGTCATCCATTTTTCAACTTTTCCCTCGTGGTTTTCCATTTCTCACTGCACTGCAGAATACAGCTATCCAATCTCAGTTGGCTTTGCACTTCTCCCTCGTGGTTTCTAATTAAGTATGAGATGGCGCTCATGTTCTTTGCCAGACACGAGCTATTTTCTCATTGCGCATTGCTGTTTCTGCACTTCTCCATCGTGGTTTTCAATTATGGTGTGAAATGGCCCTCATGTTTTTTGTGAGGCGCGAGCTATTAGGTGATCACCCGTATATCGTCTGTTTTGCTTGGTCGAAGCATATGACTTAGGAACAGACCAGCCAATCAGATCTTTCTGTCGTAATAGTCCTCGTTTGCTTAACATATTAATAATGAAGACTTTTTGCTCCTGAATTACTTACCACATTAGAAAGGAAAATATTTAGCACTAGGGCAGTACCTAATCTCCTTCGAACCGCTAACGTTCATCCTTGAGGAAAACATTGTTGGCTAATGCTTTTGCAGTCAAACAGTATTAACCGTGAGTGCATGAAGAATAAAACGGCACCATGGGGCCCACTGACAGGACCAGACGACTCACAAGGCATGAATGAACAGCATTTAATTTTCAACACGTTACAGGTTTTCGTCTCTTGCTCACAATTAAAAAGCACCATTTTAAGAAAATACTAGCTCTAGTGAGAGACCTACTGTTGTCCATTACACAACCACAACAGTAGGTCTCTTACTAGAGCTAGTATTTTCTTAAAATGGTGCTTTTTTTATTGTGAGCAAGACACGAAAATCTGTAACGTGTTGAAAATTAAATGCTGTTTATTCATGTCTCGTGAGTCTACTGGTCCTGTCAGTGGGCCCCATGGTGCCGTTTTATGCTTTTGCAGTGTTTTGTCTCACGTTGTTTCTTAACATACCATTTTTCGATTATTTTTCTTTTAATTTGATCAGTTTGTACTAAGAGACTTATCCTAACGAGGTTTTACGAGGTTTTACGAGGTTTTTGCAGTAAAGGTAGAAGCAAACTAAGGTTTTCTCGTTCGTGTGTCCAATGAACTCTGCCCCACGGACACACACACGCGCAACTCTTCTGGTTTTGCCTTCAAAGCATCAGCAGACAATGTTAACTCAGCGCTATCAACATCAATAGCTTGCCATAGGTATTAACGTCAGCTTAACTAACCATTTTCAAGGAGAACTTAAAAACTGTTACATCTAACCTTGGACAAACATATTGCATAAGAATTATTATTGCTGCTCACTTCGGGAGGTGACTGGGCTCAGAAGGGGATGAAATAATAAGTGACAGTTGTGATGTGTATAAAAGGTCTGGGAACTTGTCTGAAGATGTTGGGGAGGCACTTCCTAGCCTACTTACCAAAAGGAACCGCTCCCTGCTGGCTCACCTGTTATCTTTGGCAGTTTATGATGGTGGCTTCATGTGCTCTTTGTTCACTTGGCTTGTCTGACAATTTTTGAAACAGCCTTTTGGATAGTTTTAATTTGAAAACGGTGCTGTCTGGAGCCCCAAAGTGTCACCTTTGCTCAGTTTTTACTGACTTTAATTTTAAATTTATTTCATAAGTCAAGGCGCCTTGCATGACAGCAGTTGCAATGTATAGATAGTGATGTATGTAAACGGTATCTGAAGAACAATAATTTTTTTTATTTGAAAAACAGAGTTACAGTTTTGTACAATCCCTCCATTAACCCTTACTTGCTTGAATTATTTTCTTCTAATTTTTGTAAACTTAGGTCAGTCATGGGATTCGAACCAACATTCGCTTGGTTTGGAGATGAGGACGCAAACCACTGGGCTGTTGCTGCTCGATTGTCTAGGGTTCTGCGGTGTCCCCCCCACAAAGCTTGCAGTGCGAGTTGGGATTTAGTTTTTTTCACGTTTTATCAACTGTTGGTTACAGACACTTGTATGCAATTTGGGATTAACAATTTTACAATTTTCCGGTCGCCAGTAACTCAGAACGACATGGTTATAAAACAGGAAGGAAAGCCAAGTGAAGCTTGGAAATTGTTAAATGAATACAGATGCAAACCTATTTGCGTTGCCTTTTGGACTTTATACCCGCTGTTAAGTTCACCAATCCCGAACCGGTCGTCCTAGACCCTTCAAATGTCAGACTACGTAAGCGAGGAATTGAACCCACGAATTTTGAAATCAAAGTCCTACTACTACGGCTAAAAGGAAACGTCCATAGGCAGCATTTAACACGCACGTGTATACGTGTTAACATACACTTTCCAATCGCCACTGGTAGGACGCTTGTTTGTTGTGTGTGCCATTCGTTTTCACTTGGTGTGTGTGTGTGGCGCGCACACACCCGTCTTTCCAGTGAGAATTGGAAAGTGTATGTTTATATGTGTGCGTGTTAGGCTAATTGCTGCCTATGGACGTTTCCTTTTGGCCGTATCAGTATGGATTAGTGGTAGGATTTCGACATAGTCATTTACTCAATTACAATATACACGTAAATCATTTTTCCCCCAAAAGTAGAGATATAATGGTCAAACCAGTCCAATTTCATAATTTTCACGTGTTCGATAACTTATTTATATTATATTTATTTATTTATATATAAATCAAGTTTATATATATAACTTGATTTATATATTTCACTCGTCATTGTATTCTGCTTTTATCTCCCTTTTCATATATTTGTTGCGTATATATATATATTTATCGATACCCCTTTTTATTTTATTTCGATATGTTTTGTTGTTGTTCTTTTAGCGCCTAACCTTTGATTCTATGTGCAAAAGTGCTATAGTTCAATTGTTTTTCTTTGTTTGCTGCTCTCAAACCACACGCGAGCATTAGCTCTTGTGGAATGAGTGTTTGCTTTTGTGCTTAATTTTGTAATCTGTGTTGGATGAATAAACTTACTTACTTACAACACAGTTTCTTGTATGATTACATTGCGTATATAGTGATCTCGCTCACTAACATAAGTCGCACCAATCTATAAGAGTTGGCATGCAGCATGCTTAAGCTACGTCCAGAACAAGATTTAAAAATAAAGTGATAATAATACAAAAATATCATTTTCCGTATGCTTAAAATTTTTAAAATTCCTTCAGCTCTTCTTGATGGCCTTCAGAGATTCATCATCCATGAACCCTATTGGGGAGCTAGATTCACTTTTTCCCCTTTTCGCCTTCGGGTCAATTATTCTCAGCTGATGATAGGCATGATAGGCGCCAAGATATAGGCCAAAAAAAATACGGTAGAAAAGAATACAAAAAAGTCAACGAAAATCGAAAAAAATATATATGACGATTTAGCAGCAGGTGTTAAATGGATAGAATAACCGAAGTTTTCACCCAAGCCTTGGTGCAGCCTACCTGTTCACTCACAAGTAAAGTGACAAACAATAGTATTTTGATAACTAAAAAAAAATTGTTATTTTCGTGTGATGTGGTGAGAAGGGAGGAGGGGGAAGAAGTGCGAAACCTGGATGAGATCTTGCCAGGGGTGCAAGAAATGGTAACAAAAATAAAAAGCACGGAATATTGTCTTAATATTTTATAAAAAATGTGTATACAAGGGCTTTAACTGTTTTTTTTTTTTTCATTTAGGCGTTCAAAAAGACCAATTATTGTCATTTACAGCGTAGATAGCCTTAACTATTAAGGAAATTAATTAAAAAAGACAATATAAAATAACGGATATTATTCAACTTAGCTGAATCAAAATCATTCGTCATATTGCGTATCCTACAAGTTTGCCATTACGAGTTTGTGGGAATGTTACGGCTTAAATTAAATCAAATTAAGTTAAATTAAATTAAAGTATATGATGGCCTGGCCCTACCAGAAAAACCACAGGGTCAGGCCATCACTGCGAAGCACCGTTAAGGCGACTTCACTGCATTCGCTACAGGTGTTGCTCCTGATGGCACCTTTTCGCTGCACACTATAAAAGTGGGCAAAGATGTGCCATCTAGATCAGAAGCTTCACACTAGCCGAGGTGTGGATGGGACCTCTCAGTTAGACAACCAAAACGAGAATCATACAAACGACGTAAATTCGACAGAGAAGCAGTGGAAGAGATTCCCAAAAGTGGCATCGGGATCGACCAAGTCTGGTTCGCCGTACCAAATGCCAAGAGGCCTGGGATGAATGAGTAAACTGGGGACTAAGCCATAAAATGTTTGTCGCTCAGTCACTTCTAACTGTAACCATTTGAAAGGTTACCTTATAAAAGTAAAAATAATGTACTTGCACCATCTGTGAAAGTAAAATATTAATAATGGCTGGTTGCTTGGCTGCGTGCATTTTTTAAATGTCATTGCGTATAGCACAGCAACAAAAACGCTGTACTGGCTCCGTGGCTACCATCTGCAGCAGATCGTTGAGCTAGCTGCAAGGTGCACTGGGTATATGTGGAGGTAAAAACAGTATAGTTTGTCAAGCTACTGTATGCGCGGCTTTCTTAAACCTAAAAAAAATGCTCATTTTTTGGATTTGTTGATAACAGCAGCTTCACTTTTCAGTAAGTGTAATCTTTTGTTTTCCGATTTATAATCATAATTCATGTTTCGCAGCGTAAGGGATTGGACAACATAACTTTTTTTAGGCATAAGAAATCCGCTCTCCCAGCGTCGGCTTGGCTTAAGGCGCCATTGTTTTTTCCCCTTCCATGTACCCCTTGCTGGTAGTTCAACGACCAGCTCCGGATGAGAGCCTCGTCACCAGTATGGCGTTATTGTCACTACTACAATTGTGTTTTGTAAATTAATTTTTTTTCACGAGCATAGTGGAGCAGAGCCATATCAAGGTGAAAAGCAAATGATTAAGACAATAAAGTTAAAAAAAAATAGGGAACAAAAAAACCAGGGCATTTAGTAATAAACTCTTCGATGGGTTTTCCTCATCAGTGACCGCTCTTTAAGGAGGAAAAAGTACGGTATTTGAAGTAGTCGGTAGTCGGTACGAGATTTTCAAACTCTAATGATAATTTTTACCAAAACACAATATGGCCTAGCTATGTGTCAGTATCGACGATGTGATACGATAAACAATGTTTGGACTTTTCTACAAGCTTGGAGAGCTGGCAGATTTAACTTGTTCGCCATCTCGGTGACCCTGGCATGTCTGCTGTGATCGTTTTTCAATGTGGGGCCTTTTTTTTTGGACAGTTTCGGAGCCAGGTTGAAACTGACCTCGTTTTCCTAGACACCATACCTACCCTAGGAATTTGGAGGTTTTGGATTTATTGAGTGTCGTATGGCGGTCGTCACTGTATTTTTTCATCCCGTCTTTTCATCCGAGTTGATTTCATCCCGCCAGAGCCTCACAACACTGAAATGTTTGGAGAGTCACGACACCGCTTTCTTCAAGGCTTAGACCTTGACTTTCTCCACGAGCGGTTCATGTGGACAAGCGTTTTGAGGAATTTACGCCTCGATTTACGCTCCCTTCATGCGAGTATTATGGTGGCCTCCATCTTAAACGACAGGAACAACCGTAGTAATCTCCATTTTAAGCATCTTTAACAAAATTCGGTAACCGTGAGTCCGGTTTATGGTTCGCGGGCAGATTGATTGAGGAGATAAAATTACTTAAAGAGGGAAATGTAAAACGCAGACGCCTAAGTCCAGCGGCGTTAAGAGGGAAGTTCATTTTTTGAGAATCTTTAAACCCGTTTGACACAAGCTAAAAAAAAATATATGTGTGCGAGAGTTGGAGAGCTGTAAATCTTCAAAGAATTTGTGGATTTGTTGAGATAGAAAAAAATACGTGGATTTATGGAAGAGTTGCGGAAGATTAACGAATTACTTGGATATCCACAAATTATGAATGGCTTTGAAGAATATTTAACGCTACGATACACGAACTTTGTCAAGATTTAATGGCTTTCTGCAAGATTTGTGGGATTTACAGATTTATTGGGATTTAACGGTTTACGTGGATTTACGCAAGTTTTTGTTGGAAAAGTTGTTTTAATTATGTCGATCTCCACAAGATTTGCATTGATTTCGAGACGATTATGCAAGATTTCCAGAAGCTTTTCTTGATAAATACGTGGAATTGGAGATTTATCTAATAACATGTACTTTCCTTGTACTTGTACTTTGTGCAACATTTAAGTGATTTGTGTAAGATTTATGGGATTTACGAATTTGATGAGACTTATGGATTTACTGTTATCTAAATATATTTACATGGATATACTCAAAATGTTCAAAAAAAAAAACTAGGATGGTCACAGGATTTGCATGGATTTTAATGGGATTTTAAATTTACGTTGGAACTTTAACATGAGCGATCACTTGCGATGCTGCAAAGTTAACAATTATAGTAAAACAAGTTTTACAGGTAAAACACTATGCAAATGGAAATGGAAATGCGTCTAATATTTGAGCTACCCATAAATAAGAGGGAAAGCCAACTGGGCTCGAAAAGTGATTAATAAATACAGATGCAAACCTTTTTACGTTGCCTTTAGGACTTAAATGTCAGACTGCCTGAGCGGGAATTGAACCCACGACCTTTGAGACCAAAGACTGGAATCCTACCGCTTGGCCGTATCAGTATGGCTGAGAGGTAAGATTCCAGCCTTTGTCCTCAAAGGTCGTGGGTTCAATTCCCGCTCAGGCAGTTTGACATTTAAGTCCAAAAAGCAACGTAAATAGGTTTGCATCTGTATTTATTAATAACTTTAGCTACCTACTAACTCCATGTTACTTTTGCTGTTGCTAATGCACATTGAACGGTGTCGGATTGGACAGCCCGGGAACGCGGGGATCCCTGGGGAGGCCCTCACTACACGAGGCCCTTCTTTCAAAAAAATAGAAAAAGGTTTTTGTTTTTTTTTGAAAAACGTGAAATGAATTCGTATGATAATTCCATCTCGTAAGTTCAATGAACACGTTTCAGACTAACGCTGATTTTGTTTGAGCATACGCTAGCTTACAGGACTCTGCTCTGAACTCTCCCCTCACCCTACTTTTCAACTATAGTTGGCCATTGTTTCAAAGAAATGTTTGTATTCGAAAATTGTAAAATGAATTCCTATGAAAACTGCAGGAAAACATTTCAGATTCACGCAGATTTCTAAAAAATGCGCTAGCTTATGGCACTTCGCCAGCCTCCCCCCCCCCACTTAGGTGCTCCGAGGCCCCTGCAAGAAGACCAGACGACAACCAACATAAGAGTACAGTTAGTATAGACCTACCGAGGTTAAGGATTACATAAATAAAATAAATCCTCAGGGCACGTTTACACAACTGTCTCGCTTAACTGCTCTACAATTTAATCGCGAAGGGAAAAAGTCTCGTTGCCATGATAACATTGCTACCTGAATTAGCTATCTCTGGCATCTCCGCATTAAGTCGCATAAATAATTCCTTTTGCAGAAACAACTTTGTCAGTCGCTTCACAACTTTTATTACTGGTGTTTTCGTTGCGAGAACCAAAACTATCGCCATCAAAAGGATTTCGAACTTCTAGCTGCGAAATTGCAAAACGAGATGTCGCATAAACGGACCTTCCCCATACCACGCGCCACGGCTCTGTGCCGTGACGTCACCATGAGTTAGCTAATGACGAACGAGAACAGAGACTGTTTTGGCCATCTGAGTGGATTAGCCCAGTCACGTGATACGTGCGTCGCGGCAGAGCCACGGTGCATGATTTTAGATCGATAACTTATCATTGTCCGGGCAAGGAGGGACATTTTGCACGCGTGAAAGGTGGTGTTGTAGGGGCACTTATCCAAAAGATGTTAATAGTCGTGAGCCCGCAGCATGATTGCCCGTGCTCGACCATCCCACAACGGTATCTCAGCCAGCCTTGAGCTCAAGACATTTCACTCCAATCTGCCTCCTCCAGAGGTACATTGTTCGTTAAATGTCAACAATACTTGTATTCTGTATGCTATGGAATGCAAAAGCTATTGTATTACCATAGATACTGATTGTAAGGCTCGTAGTCTGTCTTGGGTTGTCTATCCTTCCAACCCTCATTTCCGACTGAACAGCATCAGACGCAAGTCCTGCGATATTTAGTATTACATAATTATAATGCTTTCCTCCAACTGTCCCACGCCCAAGCTTTAGTTACGTCATGTCCTGACTTTATCTCATTTACGACGATTTGTCGATTAATCCTTCCAAAGTTGGGCGAGCATTAATTTCCGCCAAACAAACTGGAACCAACAAGGATCGGTCAGGGAGCAATCGATTGTGTCAACTATCATTCTTCCCTAACTTCACTCCCACCTTTCGTCATCCATTCTCCATTACATAATCCTCTCAGTCTTGACCCCGCATTTTTATGAGGAATCGGCCAAGAATCGAACCGGCGAGCATCCTACCGTTGAACCACGGTCATGGTTTTTCGATCAGCGTCTTTTGGGTCTTTTACCCAAAAGACGCTGATCGAAAAACCATGCCACGGTGAAACATCCTGAGCTCAAGGCTCGTTGAGATAGCGTTATGGGAAGGAGCTAGGGCAATCATGTTGTGACCTCAGGGTGAATCCCTACAGTTTATGCGTTTTGTCTTTCTCTTTCTTCCTTGCTTCTTTTCTTCGTTTCCACCTTTCTACTTTTTTAGTCCAGTATTCTACTTCTCAAAGGCACTGGTGTTCAATAGACACTTACTATTAAGACTTTTTACTACGCCTCCAAATGACATACTGCATGAGAACGCAACGCCAGGTCAAATTTTTTCCCCGTTACGCAACTGGTTAACTTTTCTTAAGTATTATGGGCCTCACTTACCCGAAACCCATTTATTACAAGCCTGTCATCAATTCCCACGCTTGCAATACTAAGACTACTTTCCCATCGTGACTACGTTCTATTGTTTCAGGCAAGCTCCCCTCGCTGGTTAGATTATAGAACAACATTAGACCTTGCCAGAACCGGTTGGTTTAAATTTAGTGCTGATTAGGTAGATCCGCCCAAACTAACCTGGTTTTCACATCTTTTAAAGCTACAGTGTCGAAGGAACATTCAGTACAATATAAAAGTGAATGCTGTACATTCATTTGGTGCATGTAGCATATGGTGTGCAACGTTATAAATGAGTTGTATTTGACTCATATTTGCCGAATGAGTGAGGGAAAGAAGACCGCCCCTCGACGTATTTGCATGTCTCGCCGACCAAATCATCCCAGCCGTGGGTTAAAAATCGATAACCAACCGGTTCTAACCAAAACTATTACTTAATTGTGTACCTTATGCCGTACGCATAATAATTTTAATATATATTTTTTTAATATATATTAATATATTTTATTTAGTTTGGTATTCTGGTGGTGTCCATGTTTAGTTCTATGGTTTGTATTTTGTGAATAGTTTGGCTTATTATGTTTTGGTTGTATTATTTTTGTTGTTGTTATTTATTGTTTGTTATTTACACAATTATTCATTTATTTATTTGGATTGGGTAGGTTTGTCTTTATTGGTCTTGCTTATCTCAGTGTATTTTTCATTTAGTTCCATACCTTAGGTGTTTTTTTTACATTTATCCAGGAAGGCTTGCCTGCACTACAGATTGTTGTACCAATTATTCATGCATTCAACGACTTGGGGCCAACATTTGAATGAGAAGGTGGCAGTGTACAGTAAAAAATAAAATCATAAAATCATGCACATCTAGCTGAAAGAATGAAATTTGGCACATAAGTCATTCTTAGCAATACAAATTGAATTAGCTATAGAGCCCCCTCCCACTACCCCCGACGACCGCCACCACTCTCCTGTGGTGTCCTTCCGTGTGGCTGTTGAGCAACAAACGCTTGCTAATCGTGCTAAAAGCATGAATTGTGGTACACAAGTCATTCGTGGCAGTGCACATTGAACCAACCACGGAATCCCCACAAAACATTCCCCCCATGGCCCCCTAGCGCCCCTCGGGTGCCCCTTCTCTGAGGCTTGTCCAATAATTCTTGCAGATCGCACTAAAGCATGAAACTTGGTACACAGTCACTCTTATCAGTACAATCTAGCCATAGAGCCCCCACGTGATAACCCCCCCCCCTAGGCCTCCATCTCACCCCAAGCACCTTTTGAGGCTAGACCAACCAATTCTTGCAGAGCGAGTTAAAAGCATGAAATTTGATACACAAGTCATTCTTAGCAATACAACTCGAACTAGCTACAGAGCCCCCTCAGGATACCCCCACCCGGCCCCTCAGCTTCCTCTTGTGTCCTCTCCTTGAGGCTTGACCAACCAATTCTTGCAGATCCAGCTAAAAGCAAGAAATTTGGTACGCAAGTCATTCTTAGCAGTACAAATCGAACTAGCCGGAGAGCCCCAAATATCGGCCCCCCCCCGAGGCTGTTGAACAACAAACTCTTGCTGATAGTGCTAAAAGTATGAATTGTGGTACATAAGTCATTCTTAGCAGTGCACATCGAAGTAGCCATGGAACCCCACGAAGTGCCTTCCCCCCAGCGCCCTCTGTGCCCCCTACCTGGGGCTGACCAATAAATTATGTTTTGGTTCGTTTTCCCTGACTAAAGTTGCTGTTCTACTGCCTCTTCCCAGTAAAGTGATTCTAGCGTCCTTCCTGGTCAACAGTTGGAATGGGTCTTTTACTGCTGCACTGCTCATCGTTTACATTTTTAAACGCTGTTAGTAGAGTAAGCCTAAAATCTTTTAGCGTCCCTGGGTTTCAATCGGTCAAGGTAGACGTGCACTATGACGCCCATCGTCCCTCCTACGTCAGTTCCTCTACTCGCTCGCTTCTCTGCCTCAAGGTCAAACAAATTCGACCATCACCTAATTTAAAGCGCGGGGAAAGAAGGAAGATAGATAGCAACCCACACCAGGAAGAAAATGACAATACGTGGATGAGGTTTATTTACATTTAGCCACGATGAAACTGCCCGAAACCAGCTGTCTTACAATAATTCGATGAAAAATGTGCAAAAATGACGTCAAGTCGTGAAAATGTTTCTAATGAGTAAGCTAATTTGAATAACTCGGTTCTGACGACTTGTGGGTTGGGTGTGAGTGTTTTAGGGAACCAGTTGACGTTCCACAACCCCGGACGTACGCACAGGTTTTCCGAGTGTGCATCAGTCAGTTGGGAGATTCGATCTGTTACCCTCTAGGCTGAAAGATCAAGGCTTTACACTTGTACTCTACTGGCGTGTTTGGTCCTCACAAAGCTTGCTGGTCACGATTGGGCTTAGATTCTTCCATTCATTCCTGCATGCGCTGGGTTAAAATGAGACAAGAAACCCAGAGTCTCTCCCCTCCAAAAAATAAAAGGGTCCTGCTCGATTTCTCCACCCCTTTCGTCTCCACTTTCTTCTCTGTGATTCCTCCAATCCAGTGACGTGTACAGACTAGGTGGGTTCCTGGCACAATAGTACAGGTGAGCCCTGCGGGAGGACATTGATAATAGTGCGGCCCAGAGGGGGGTCTGGGGGGAATGCCCCCAGAAGTTGAGAAATTTTTTGAAAATACACATTGAAATTATGCAAAATCCTTAACTCTGGACCCAACATATTCAGCAATGGTTTTAAAGCTTTACTTTTAGTTTGCTTGCATTTGGTGGGCGGGCCCACCTGCCAGTCTGGCTCTATGGTGTACACGTCACTGCTCCAATCTCTTCTTGTGCGGGCTGGTACGTCACTTCCAATTTCGGAGAATCCAATTTCAAGTAAAAAAACGGCCATTTTCTCAGAAATAAATATGTCTGAGACAATGGATTCTGCAAAAATGGAATTCCAAACTCACAGAAATTAGCGCCATTTTTGCAGTATCAAATTCGCAGAAGAAAAATATGATCTGTTACCCCTTGAAGAGCTGTAGTGGACATGACTCAGCTTAGAGGGGGAAACTGTGGAACCACTAGCGCACAAGCAAATTTCGTATGGTCAAGCGTCCGCAACCATAATGAACCGTGCTACGAGCGGACAGATGGCAGTATGAAACACAGACTGACGGGGGCGCAATGCAACTGCATACATCGAGATGCCTGAAATCCTAAAGAAATCCTGAAATCATGATGCAAGCAATCGTAAGACTCCGGGTGTACTAAATTCTGACTCTGTGAAAGACTGCCCGAAGGGGCGTACTTTGCGCGCACCTATATACATCGAGATTTCTGTAATCCTAAAGTGTATTACAAGTAATCGCGTAACACCGGGTTTGCAACTCTGGGTGTGCACTACAGACCAGGGTGCTCGTAACACATACGCTAGTACCATGACAGCAAACCAGAGAAAGTCACATTTCGTCATTCTAAGCTGGGTCATGTCCAATTCAGCTCATCATTGGGTAGCAGGTCATATTTATAATGATAACTAGATGTAAGCCCGTGCTAGGCACGGGTGTTGTAATTACCACCAGGGACGTGCACAGGCCCCCGAGAGGAAAGGGGCAAGCTTACTTTTTTCTGGAATCCTCTTCTTGTTTTTTTTTGGTGTTTTAACCTCTTTGCACCACTTTCGTAGCAGTTATTGTCTTTTTTTGCGTTTTTGAGGCTCTTTTACACCACCACTTCCATAAAAAGGGCACTTTTTTTAGAAAAAAAAGGGCACTTTGCCATGAGGGCAGGGGCTCGGGGGGGGGGGGGGGGGCCCCCCCGTGTGCACGTCCCTGATTACCACGGGTGTTGTAATTACTATGCAGTTACCACGTTGATTACCCAAGTCACTGAAATAGCCCAGCATTTTTTTTTTGCTAAAACAGTTTCGTACTTAAAATCCCGATTGCTTCTTTTTAAACTTAAAAATTAGATGCTGTCTTTTGTTTACAACACAACTGCTAACAAATCCGTACAGCTTGAACTGACTTGTCGTAAATAATAACTGTAGGCATCGAACGATAACTGCCGTAAATGCTGAGACAACGGTGCGTGCTACATTCACGCAAGTATAGCCCACTACATCCCGGTCGTACACATTGCTCAAGGCCCGCTGAATAGTAACTGCGCTCCACTCCAGGCCCGTCAGCTTCCTTCTGTTTAGTGACAGACACGCCAGCAGTCGTCCAGTACCGTACGGCATGACGATTAGTATCTGAACAAAATTTATGCTTTAAACTTTAAACACATAAAGGTAACGATCAAATTGCGAGATCTGGCGCATATTGCGGGCTTTTCACGCATTCACTTAGTCCAGATATAAATTCCTTTGGGTTCTCAATCCGTACGGTACTGGACGACTCCTAGTGTGTCTGTCACGAAACAGAAGCAAAGTGACAGGCCTGGAGTTGAGCATAGCTACTATCTCAGCGGGCCTTGATATTGCTTCATTCGCTTGCGTTGAGTATCAAGAGATGGCGCCACGACTGTTGATCCGGTTGGTTACTTGCGGCCGTCGGCCGTCGTGTGGCCGTCTCGTTGCGTCCATCTGACGCGACAACTCGATTTTATTAATAAAGATAATAAGAGTTTGCCGCAGGAACAGCAGGTCTAGCATGTAAGTAAGTAAGTAAGTAAGTTTATTCATCCACCACAGGTTACAAAGAAAAAAAAAACACAAAAGCAAACACTCATTCCACAAGAGCTAATGCTCGCGTGTGGTTTGAGAGCAGCAGACAGAGAAAACAATTGAACTATAGCACTTTTGCACACAGAATCAAAGGTTAGGCGCCAAAAGAACAACAACAAAACACATCGAAGTAAAATTTTAAAAATGCATTGATAAATATATATACACGCAACAAATTTATGAAAGGGGAGATAAAAGCAAAAAAGAAAGAGGAGCGAAATATATAAATCAATCTCAAGGAAATCACTAGTAAAGCAAAAACAAACAATTTATAGTCAATATATAGTTAATATACTCAAAATATAGTCAACAATTGGTATCGTTCAAATCCTATTTTGAATTGTTGAATCATGTAATAAGCAACACTAAAAGTAATGAATTGCAGACCCATAAATAATAATAATAATAATAATAATAATAATAATAATAATAATAATAATAAAAGACAGAAAAACTGCAAAACATCAAAAATTGGAAGAAAGGTGAAAGCACGTTCAGCTCACAATGCTAAACATGCTTTCTAGACAATCTCTGTCCATGTTAATCAACCACCCAAACAGATGTTTCTGAAACGTGTGCTGATTATTAATTTCTTAATGTTAACAGGCAGGTTATTGTGAAATTTGCTGCCAAGGTATAACTTACATTTGTGTAGACGTTCTTTAGAGATTTTTGGTTGCATGACGTAAAACAGTGATTCATTCCTAGTGTGATAATTCGTGATAAGGCGAGTGGAAAGGTGAGCTCCGTTTTTTCTAAAATTTAACAAAGTTCTGAACACATAAAGGTGGCGAATGGGCAGAATATTGAGCTGTTGATAAATTGGAAAAGAGTGATCCCGTTGCTTTTTAAATGTCATCGCTCTAACAATTTTGTTTTGAAGCTTGATGACTGGATCTACAGCATTCATGTAAGTTCCACCCCAACAGATGAGTGAATACTGCAAGATAGACTGACCCAAAGCGTAATAAACCATTTTGAGCATTTTGACTGAGACAAGTTTTCTAATATAATACATCTTACATAAAAGTGCACGCAACCTAGTAGTTATAGCACTAATCTGGCTCTTCCAGTTTAGATTGCTGTCTAGAGTAACCCCAAGGTATTTAACTTCGCTTGTTTTACTGATCTGTGGGCAGTCACATCTCGGCAGGTCTCGATTGCATTTATGCAATGTCAGAGTGGTATTGTCAGGTTCGTTAGTTTTTGTAAGTGAGAACTGTAAAAAATAACTTTTAGTGACGTTCAGTGTTAAAAGATTTTCAGTAAACCAGTCGCTGATTAATATTAAATCGTATTCAATACTAGCATTAGCATTATTTACTTTGTTATTGCAAACGTTAAGTAGGGCCGTATTCCGACGAGGATCACTAACCAGCCAGCCTTGACTAAGGACCACCAGAGAGATGGCAGTTAAACTAAAATTACAGTATCATAGCTAAAACGAAATAGCCAATAAAACTCGGGACGCTTCAAGAAAGGTTTTAAACAATGCTTGGACAAGATTGATCGAAAATGTATTGGGCTGAGAGCAGTGACTGCAGCTTTTGGGAGGGAGTTCTAGACAGGAACAACTTTCAAGGAAAAGAAGTTCTTTCTACAACCGTGGTGCGAAGCTTGTACAGCCATAGGAGAAGATAAAGTGGTGCGGATAGAAAAGAAACTGCTTGTCTGCTCACATCGACACACTCTCTTATGTTTCCATAGCAACCTGGCACGTTAACGGATTGTTGGTTCTTGGTTTCATGGCTTCGGCTGGGTAAGCGTCAAATTTTCCACCATCTTGGTTCGACCATTTCATGTGCAAGAGGTCCCTGGTTCGATCCTGACCTCAGCCACCCCTGGCATTTTCGGGAAGAGAAAGGCCCTGTGATGCCTCGTGCTCATGTCAATTGTGGCTTGTGAAAGACACTAGGAATTTCCGATTGGAATTACCTAGCAAAATTGTCCCTCTCTCCTTCTGGTCCCATGGCTTCAGCTGGGAGTGCGGCAAAACTACAGCCATCTTGGTTCGTCTCTTGTTTTGGCCGAATTCGTCAATCGCTGTTAGCTATGTAACTTCTAATTCGCGGTATGCAACTGAATGGTGTTTTTTCGATAGAATTGTTGTCTAACTTTCATTGTGTGGCTGACATGTATTTGCGATGGTGCAGGGGCCGGGCTCTGTAAACTACTCGATAACGATGCTGTAAACAGTTAAATCTCGGCAGTGCAACTAACTCGCCCTTCGTATGTAAAACTAACAACCATTTTTTAAATCAGTAAAAGGTAATTATTGATTGTATGGTTTGATACGTTACCTGAACGGATGTTTACAGAAACAATTGAAGTATGGCTCTGTACTTATTTGAACTATGTACCGTGTGCAGTGTGCTATATATTATCGCCTAAGTTTATTGCGTGAAAATGCGCTCACAGTCGTCCATTCACTTCCATTGTTCGTGTACATATGAAGCTCTCGTTAGGTGTGGCCCCAGTTGCTATTAAAGGGCAATTACATCCATTTTGACATGCATGTTTGACTTTTGGATCACTTACACAATAACTAAACACAAGAATTGCGGTAAGAATACGTTACTTACGTCCGATATAACAATTTAATTACTGCATCACAAAAACACGACACGGAGGTCGCCATTGTTTTGCTGGAACGCTCAGAAATTAATGTCGACAGATGTCACTTTTCGATTTCGACTCGCAGCCGATTGAGATAGCTGTATTGACTGTGAGGAGCTTAAGCCTCTGACGGCCTTAGCTGGCCGGCAGTGTAGTGGCCAGCTAAGGCCGTCAGACGCTTGAGCTCCTCACAGTCAATACAGCTATCTCAACCGGCTGCGAGTCGAAATCGAAGAGATCCGTCTGTCGGCATTAATTTCTGCGCGTGCCAGCAAAACAATGGCGACCTCCGTGTCGTGTTTTGGTGATGAAGTACAGTAATTAAATTGTTATATCGGACGTACGTAACGTATTTTTACCGCAATTCTTGTGTTTAGTTACTGTGGAGGTGATCCAAAAGTCAATCATGCATGTCAAAATGGATGTAATTGCCCTTTAATGAACACACTGTTAGTGCAGGCACGTTGCTATGAATCTACTTCCACCGCGTCTTCCTTTGATCGAAAAGGGTACTAACGCATGTGCGGTAAGTTTCTTTTCCATTCCCACCCCTTTATTCTCTTATGGTACAGCCAGTTTAAAGGGGTATGTTGACACATGGTGCAAAATCAAGCAAAAGTAGATCGATTTCAATGGAGCCCACGACAATTTTAAAGGTGAACTAAAGATCACGAAGTCTTGTCGATGTCCCTTAAGAGTGATGGCGACCACACCTGGCTCGCAGATTCGAGCAAAACGAATGAACACTTTGAAAGCCCACATTTTAAAACTCATTTTATACCAGATGGAAAACATCGATTTACAATGACCAAACATCAGAATGCCCCCCCCCAGCAACAATCGCACCCATGAATTTTGTATGAGAGGCTATGGGGTGTACCGGAGGGGGAGGGGGAGGGGAGAGGAGGGGATTACCCCTGCCCTTTTCGCAAAATTCCCTTATTGGGAAAATAAATGGGCTTTCCGTGCGAACATTTGCTGGAGCGCCGGTGCCTGAGAAAAGCTCTAAAGGCCTAAAAAAAGCATGAGAAGGGATAATAAGGTTATGAAAGGGGCAGAAAAGGCTAAAGAGAAAGGCAAAAAAAAAAAACGTTAACAAAAAGTTGCCCCTGCCCTCTCGAGGGTCTGTGCACGCTACTGATGGAGGATAAAAACAAGAAAATGGGCTGGGAGGCTAACACATTTTTAGTAATTTTATATGCTTTTGGAAACTTCAGGGAAGCTCTGAAGAATCTTACCGAGACCAAAGTCTTTACTTGTTCATATTCAGTGTAAACTATGGGCAATTTGGGGGGCGGGGAGGTTGGGGTAAAGGAAGTGCACTAGCCTCGCAAAGGACTCGGTGTATAAACAAATGTTTACCAGACACTTAGCGAAAACTTGCACCTACGCAAAAAAAAAGGAAAAAAAAAACAACAAAAAAATCGAGGTTGCTTCTATTTGCTTAGTTTTCACTTCGCATCGGGCTTTGCCCTTTTGCAGAGGCGCCACTGCGCACTTCCGTTTACGTCATAGCACAAATCGTTGTGAATTATATCATGCGAACTACTAATTCCGTACAATTTTATTATGAAATTTATTCTTTGGAGTGACGTGGCCGACATACAAACCAAAAATATCAAGATTACCTTCCCCTCGTGCTGACTAAACCATCCCTTTAAATGACGTAGCCTTAACAAACTGTATTCGTTGTGGGTAGCAGGATATTGATTCAGACGTTGTTGGTTTAAATATGGTCAGGAGATCCTAAACTAGACCGTATTTGAAATTCAGCGCAGAGGACGGTTAAATATTTACATAGTCTGCAGTCACGTAAATATAAAATATTGTTAGAACTCTACGTTTTCCTGATAAAATATATAATTTTTGGCACTTACATGGGACTTAATACAGTGATGAATGTCGTTCTCCCCACCTCATACGGCGTACGATTAATGTACGATTGCGCTATGTGCTTTAATTGCCATGCTGACGCACTGCAGCACATTACGTTAAACCTGACTAAATGTATAATTTTTGCCAATTATTTGGGACTTAACACAATATAGCACATCGTTTTCACCACCTCAGTTCGCAGAACAAAGGCATTTAGAATTTTACATTTTAATAAAAAATGACTGCAACAATTACCATGATGAGCTGGCGTTAGGGATCGACCGATACAGAAAAAATACCGATAATATCTGTAAATACCGACACCGATTTTAATATCTGCCTATCCCTAGCTGGCGTACGATTAATGTGCGATTTTTTTAATGGACGATTGCGCTATTGTGCTTCTAGTCGACGCACTGGCAGCCCATTAGGTGAAACCTTCAGAATTTGTGAACCATCTTCCCAAAAACATAAATGGTTTTGTAAACGATACTTTCCTGACTTTTACTGTTTTTTTATTATTATTTTTTTATTATTGTAGCAGCTACCAGAGTAACCTACCCTAAACAGAGTATAGGAAATGGCCAATGGAAAAAGGAAACTTCTTAAACCTGCTTCTGTCCAAGCCACCCTAATTACAGCATAAAGCTGGCCTCACACCGAATGAGACAAATGTATCGCGGCGAGACGTTGCGAGACAAATGTCTAATTTGCTGTGTGGCCAGGCCTGTGCGTTGCGCATGTGCAGATAGAAGGAGCTTCTCCTTGTTGTCGTGAGACGCCTAATGCTGGCCACACACCAAATTAGACAAATGTATCGCGAAGAAATGTTTCGAGACAAAACGTTGCATCTGGCGGAGACACCCCACCAGACAAAACTATAAGGAGCTTCGTTTTGTTGGCGTGAGACGCCTAATGCTGGCCGCACACCGAATTAGACAAATGTATCGCGACGAAACGTTTCGAGACAAAACGTCGCATCTGGTGGAGAGACCCCGCCAGACAAAACTATAAGGAGCTTCGTTTTGTTGGCGTGAGACGCCTAAATATGCCTAAACACGTCTCGCGACAGTGTCGCATCCGGTGTGTGGCGCTCAACTCATTGCTATGGTTGTGGAGATGTCTGCAGCACTTTGAGACGGGTTACGGCAAAATGACTGTTCCATCGTGCGTCTAAACATCTAATTTGGTGTGCAGCCAACCTAAAGACGTCTAGCGACAATGTCGTATTCGGTTTGTGGCTCTCAGCTCATTGCTATGGTTGTGGAGATGTCTGCAGCAAGTTGAGACAGGTTTGGACAAAATGTCCCTTCGCGCGACCAAATTAGACAAAACGTCGCATCTGGTGAAGAGACCCTACCAGACGAAACTAGAAGGAGCTTCGATTTGTTGTCGTGAGACGCCTAAAGACGTCTCGCGGGTACGTCGCTTCCGGTGTGTGGCCCTCAGCTCATTGCTATTGTTTTGGAGACATCTGCAGCATGCTGATACAGGTTTCGACAAAATGTCCCGTCGCGAGACCAAAGTCGACAAAACGTCGTTGCATCGGGTGGAGAGACCCCGTAGCACGAAACTAGAAGGAGCTTCGCTTTGTTGTCGTGAGACGCCTAAAGACGTCTCGCGGCTACGTCGCTTCCGGTGTTTGACGCTCAGCTCATTCCTATGATTGTGGAGACGTCTGCAGCATGCTGATACAGGTTTCGACAAACTGTCCTGTCGTGCGACGTTTTGTCGAGTTTGGTGTGCGGCCACCCTTAGTCTGAACGTTAATAATTCTCCACCAACCTTTTCCATAAAAGTAAAAGGGAAAACCGTGAGTGTACCCATTGGGATGAGTTATGGGCTCTCGTCAGGTGCATTTAGTCCTACTGGACGGCGCCACTGTCATTTGTCTCTGCAAAGTAACGTAGGCCGTACGCAATGACGTCATGCAAATTTTGCCATGTTTTGGTTTCCTTCCCACGTCACAATTTGTCACAACCTTTGCCCCCCCCCCCCCCCCCCTCCGAAAATGATGTTACAAGCGTCGAACCCCCTCCTACTTCGATACTGATGAAGACTTGAAGAGGGTAACGATTTTGGAAAATACGGCGACTTTTTTTCGTGAAATTCATGAAATGAATCCCAATTTATCCTGATTTTTGATAACTTTTTTTTTCTGTCATTCCGTCCTTTTCAGAGTTATTCCAATATTAATTTGTGTGACTTCACAAATTAACTGATTCCCGCCTCACCCCTTGTCCGAAACTGTTACTACGTGAATCCACTGCTCTTGCGTGACATCGTACTGTGTAGGTCCCATAGGGCCTTAAGCCATGGAGGGTGCAAAAAGTCGTGTGTAGAACTGGTGGCGCCCTCCAGACGCCATCGGTCTGTGAATTAAACTTTTGACCTCTAACTTGTCCATATAGAGATAAATCTAAAGAACCAAACTCACCCCAATCTATATTTTCTTGGTAAAACAGACTTAGCAGCTATTTAATCCACTATTTGGAGACGTGTACCAAACTCCTCCTCCAGCCAAGTTAGTATCATCCAAGCAAGTTTATCATGCAGGACCCTTCCAAGAACGAACGGGAGAAACCAACTTTTCACCCACATTACAGCAAGAATTTATAGAAATTTCCTATAAATTCTTGATAATAGGTGAGCAGGTAGAAAGCTGGTTGGGGGGGGGGGGAAGGTGTAATACTAGTTTCGTTACCATTCTAGCTTTCCACCTTCCCTCCCTAAGGGCTCGTTCACGCAACGAGTCCTTCTCGCTCGCCAAAAGCTATTTGCTAGGCAACCGTTATTTATTTACGATTAATTTCCCGTTTCTATTAAATGATTGTGGTAATAGACAACAAATTAAATGTATTATAAATAACAACATGGATAAAGAACAAAGTGCAACAGTCATTTTAAACATTGCTACAACATTGTTGCCATTTCACGCTATTTCCAAAATTTGATATTCTCGCTGAAAAAAACATCTTCTAGCAGTGATCAAACGACGGTAGAATAAATAGCTACTCCCAGCGAGAATTCAAAATCAAACATGGCGTCCATTTCGGAGTTATCGATTCGAAGACAAACCTTCGAATGCCGGTATTCAGGAATCTGTCCGTCGTCGTGTACTGCAGTAAAAATTATTTTCTTGTTGTCATAAATCGACGCTGTCATGTTGCAAGCATCGTACGTCATGTCGCGAGGCACGAGGAGAAAATTTGCGCCCACGTTGTTGCCATGGTTACTACGTATAGACAACTTGAAAGCCGCATTCTCCGACAAAGACGAGAATCAGCCAGCAGATTTAGTATTGACCAAGTAAAAGCTAGTGAGAGAGAAAATTGTCCTTGCGTAAACGCGCCCTAATGTGGGCTCACAGGTGGACTCCAGCGTTCGTTCTTATAACGGCCCAGCTCTATCATCCAAATTCTTCCCCAGCTTTCCTTCTTTCACGTGTATTATGAGCACCCACTCTAACATAAAACGACAAAAGTCTTGTCCAGTACATCGTAACTTTTTCACCAATCCCAACTTTTCCTTCTCTTTACCGACGTCTTGCTTTAAATACCCCATTCCAGCAAATCTCTTCCTATTCTGACAACACCTGCACATTCTTAAACCCTTTCCACACTGGACCAGGGCCGGATTAAACCTCGTAGAGGCCTGGTACTTAAGATTTATTGTGGCCCTATCCCCACCCCCTCCAGTCCCGCCCAAAAAAGGGTTGATGCGTGATCGGATTTTTTTTTTTAGACAATGGCGTAAAAAACATTTCATACGCTAAGAAAAAAGCCACGCGGGCACTCTGAGAACCACTTAATTAACTTTTTGTAGCCTAAAATAGTACCTAATTTTATTTTTCCCGTAACCGTGAGGCACCCTTGAGGCCCTTTTCGGCCCGTGGCCCGGTGCTTCAGCACCCAAAGCACCCCCCTTAATCCGGCCCTGCACTGGACCTCCAACACCAGGTTCGGGTTTGGGCCCAGACTTATGCCCGCAGGCAAAATCACGTTTTGCATTTTGACACGTGGTTTCGACACTATATCTTTCATACCCCTTCCACACTGGATCCCCGCATCGCAGCCAGGATCCGGGTTTTAGTTTATTTTTCTCTCGGCAACCGGCGCTGCCATTATTAATTTCTCCCCTCCCGTCTCCTCCTTCTCTTTTTTTCTCTATATCCTTGTTGTGTGTCAGCGCTCGAAGCGTCAAAACGTTTCTCTAAAGCTCGGGCATTAGCACCGTGCCTTCCCGTACTAAAACACGAGGTCGCTGCCTCAAGTTCCGAGTAATATTGTTTGATATTGTTAACCTTTACAGCTTGCTCTCAGGTGCACAAGGAGGACAGAGGTACCGTATTATCACTCAATAATTAAAGAGGCACGTGGCTTGTTTGTTACGTTAAAAGAAATGACATTGTGCATTCCATTGCTTGACGCAAGCAAGCGCTAGATAGTACAAAATAGCGCTAGATGTTGTCAGATTCTGCAGACTTTCAGTCGGTGGCAGTACCACTTTAAGTTTGCATCCATCCTACCATCCACTTAGTTTCCTTACGTACCCCACCCAGCGGCACAAATAATTTCACGCTGCAGTACATAATGTGTGCAAGCCGTATTACAAATTACTGGCCAGAGAAGGAGCAGCAGTTTGATCTTATAACCTTGGTTTCGTTTGGCCGAGTTGAGTGGATGGAGCATGGAGAACGTGTTTCCTACAACGTGTTTCAAAACGCCAGTGGCGCCATCTGCCCGCAGCGATCGTTACTAAAATTCGAAAACAGGTTTATAGAACACGACGTTCTTTTTTAGGGCGCGTTTACGCAGCTACTCGCCTTTGCATTCTCGCAGCTAGAACTCAATCGCGATGGGAAAGGTGACATTGCCATGGTAACAACGCTAACTGGATTAGCTAAATCCGACGTCGTTTGAGTAAATACTTGCAGTCTTATAATCCGTGCCAATAATATAAAGAATTCCTCATGACGAAGTAATTTTCCCAAACGCTTCTGAACTCACGTTACTTGCTGTTTTCGTTGCGAGGCGGCAGACATAAAACCGCCACCATGTTGGAATTTGAGGTGGTTTCTCGCTTCTAGCTGCGAGAATGCAAAAGCGAGTGGTTGCGTAAACGTGCCCTTACTTCGTAAAGACCTAATCGGAGAGCTATTGATTTTTTTGCCCTTACCGTGTGGAATAACCACCCCCCCCTCCCCCTATATTTCCATGACCTTATAAACTAGTGTAAATCGTTCGATTCCTCAGTTGTTCTTGCATTCTTGTTTAACTACGGCTGCAATCATCATCAAGGACCACGCTAGTGGTCTGCCAGCCAAGTTCAATTGTCAAATTTCATTACAAGATTGTCATTATCAAATTCCATCACTGTTGCATGGCGGCCACTAGCTTTGGAACTTTAGCAAACACCAGAGCTGAGCGTATTTCACGATGGTGAGGATTAATTAATACCTACGCAGAGAAAGAGCTTGAAAATTGCTGAAAATGGGCAGCCTTTGTGTCCTGACAAGCAATAGTTGTATTTGAATCAGTTGCGCAAACTGCATCAGTGTGATCAAAATGCGTGAAGATAGTTTATTTCAGCTGACTACTACTATATACTGACTACTGACTATAATTTCGCTCATATAAAATAATTTATGCGACTCGTATGGATGAAATTTGGCATTCAATACCCTTTTAACTCCAATAGGTGCCTTTTATGGTTTGATGCTTGGGGAGGCATTAACTAAAAAGATTGCAATAATTTGTAATGTTATTTTTCTGTAGGCCTATGTTGGAAAACGCCACATGTGATCAAAATATCACGACTCTCCAGGGTTATAATTCCCTTTATGCAGCTATAAATGATGTAAGTACATATTTGGTCTCTTAAATGGCAGCTCCCGATAAACATCCAAAAATGCTATACACTTTCGTTACGAAATAAAAACCTAAATTAAACGTAAGCCGTTGATAATCCTTTAAAAATAAATGAAAATATTAAGAATCTGGGGGTCCACTTAACATCAAATCTTAAATGTTCAACCCACTGTAGCCATATCACCTTTAAGGCAAAGCAGATGGGTTTCATGATCAAGCGCTTCTAGTGACGATTCACCCTTGGTAGGGACTTCATTGTCTATGTTCGGCCCATTGTGGAATACACTTGTCAATTATGGTCCCCCTACCTGATCAAAGATATCAAGTTGGAAGAATCAGTGCAGCGATCTTTCACCAAAACTTTACGCGGTTCTTCTAATACGACGTACAAACAGCGACTAGAGCATCTGGGCCCTGAATCCATCGAATATAGTCATCTGACTGCTGATCTAAGCTTAATTTTCTCTTTTCTGCGGGTCTTCACTGATATGGACTCATCTCTCTTTTTTAACGTCCGTGGAAATCAGTAAACTAGTGGCCATTGCTTTAAATTCACTGTGGCAAAAACAAAATCGGTCTGCACCAAATACTTTTTTGCAAACCGTGTGGTTGGCCTGTGGAACCACTGCCATACGAGCTGGTAAATGTTAAAGATTTTCGTCAGTGTAAGATGGGTATCCGTAAAATGACTCTCTTTATATATATGAAATGCTTTTAATTTCCTTAGTCACTTTAACGTTTTGGGATTCCTGTATCTCCCTTTACCTTTTATTGTGGTAATAAACTTGTTACTTACTGCTTACTTATTTACTCATCACTCTTTAGTAGGAAACGAGTAACAATGCAAACTGACTACCACAAATAATCAGCAACACGAACAATGTTGATAAAATGGTCGAGTGGGTCAGGTACTCTCTCGCTGCCATGGGTGTCAGTTGCCAGTTCACCGATGCCATCTTGGCCCTTCTGGGCCGTTGGTGGTTTGTTCCCAGAGTTACCGGTTTCTGGTCATCTCAGCTGGAGTCAGACCGTGGATTGCCCCAAGGAAGCTGCCTTAGCCCAGTCCTCTTAGCAGTTGTGATTACCTACGTTCTGCAGGAGCTGAGACTGAGTCCAAACAGTGTCTGCTATGCGGATGACACAGCCATATGGTTTGTAAGTCCAAGACTGAGATGCTTGTCTTTTCGCGCACAGCGGCTGTCCGAGCCACACCTATCAGTGTGACTGTCGGTGGCCTTCCTGTCTTGGCATCAGCTGAAGTGAGGTTTCTCGGTGTCATTCTGATGGTGGATTGTCCTGGGTGTCTGATGTGCATGTGTTGAGGGAATGGGTCGCTAGTCTGTTGCCGGTGCTTCGTTTGTTAGCGCATGTTCAGCGAAGTGCCTTACTCTTAGTGTACAGAACGTTCAGTTTACAATGCTCTGCGATTGATTTCCACTTGCCGTTCCTGGAGCAAATGCTTCGATTTATATGATTAAAGTCCTCACTCCAGCAATGCTACAAAAAAAATGAATTTCTCCGTTCTTATAAAATCCTATTGAATATTTTTCGACCAAACTTGGCAAGATAATAGATAACTGGGCACTGGCAAAAATAGGATGCCAAAAAAAAAAAAAACTACAAAACAAGTGATGCCTGAAGCAAAACCCACAAGGGTGAAAGAACCCGCAAAGTTTCAGTCAATCAAAGCAGTGATATCAGAACAAAAATGGCTGCCACCAAGTTGCTGCATTATTTGCCAAGCTAATCCCATCGATTATTACTTTAGACGTTACATGAAAATCTTGACCATTGCTACAACCCGTAGCAATGGTCAAGCTTTTCATTTAACGTCTAAAGTAATAGTCGATGGAATTATCTTGGCAAATAATGTAGCAACTTGGTGGCAGCCATTTCTCTTCAGATATCACTACATTGATTGGCTGAAACATGGTGGGTTCTTTCACCCTTGTGGATTTTGTTTCAGATTATAATTAATTAAAAAATGGTTTGATCGGTTAGATTCCGATACTTATCAGTGAGCCTCAATTGCCACTTTGGAAATTCGTCAGCTAAAATTGTGGTAGCTTTACTTTTTTCCAGGAGTCGATGCGAGGCCTACTGCTAGGTGAGTACCATAGCAATTTGTGCCTTTAGCAAAGGGGGTAAATTGCTACGAGCCTCACCTAGTAGGAAACCTCGACCTGACCCCTGTCAAAAACAAGTAATTACCAGACGGTATGCATTATTAAAAAAAAATGAGCGATATTAATGCAAAAAGTGTTAAAGCATAGAAAGCATTGAGGAATCGAGTCAAGGCTTCCTGCGAGATGAGACCTGGGGCAATTTGCTCCCGTTTGATTCCCCCTACCCCATTACTACATCTTTATCGTTATACTTGCTTTTTCGTAGAATTACTGTAAAGTATCGGGTTCACAATTTAAAAAGAAGTATTTATCCGATTTTCATCTGTATTAATTAAAAAAAAAACAGGAGTGATATTAGTGCAAAAAATGCTGAAGCGTAGAGAGCGGGATATAAGGCTCCATTTAAAAAAATAAGACTTATCCTTAAAACCAGTGAAACAAGAAAAAACTTTGTAAGGCGTGCATGATAGGCTACTACACAAAGTATAAGCGATGCCAGAGCCAGACACTAAGAACCATGCGCGGGTTGTTTTAGTATCACGCCTTACATACGTTATTTTTTTGTTATATGGATTTTAAAAGAATTTGTATTTTTAAATTTTCTTATATACAGCGTTACATCCTACTCCGTACGTTTTAGGTTTTTTTTTGCCTTATAATAGGACGAATAATGCAAAACTGGCAATGCTTGCCGTAAACGATGTATAGCTTTGCACTAAAAACTGAAAAAAAACTGAATAGTGCGTTCGGTGGGTGACAGAAAAGGCGGGAAAAAGAGAAGGGGAAGATACGAATGCTGGGTGCATTCATAGGCGTTGACTGCTTCGATTTTTGGTTAGATCTGCATTGTAGAATAATGTTATTGCACATAACGTAGCTTCTAGCTTAAGAAATGTTTCATAAGAAATCTTGAGGCTTGAGTTTGCTTAAATAACTATAAACAAAGTTAAAATATGAGGACACAAAAAACCGAAATAATGAAGAAAAGATTGGTTGGTTTGCTGTTTTCAATTTGCTACGCGAGTTTGATTTTACTTTAGATATTGTACTTACCAGCGGATGTCAGTTCCTAGTTACACCAAGAGATGGCGATGCCTGTACCAAGCGTCTCACAAGCGTTGGCGCTCGTTGCTCGCAGCACGTGCTTTATCAAAAACAGCCGCTCGAAGACAGCCCCGTTTGTCATTAGCGTATAGTTCCTACCTAGAGCAAAAGATGGCGATGCCTGTACCATGCTGGGCACCGCGCTACGTAAAATCGGTATTCGCGTTCCTTATTCTTATCGGAAGGGACGCAAACAAATTATTGTGTTAGATGTTCTATTTTTCTATATGTTAAAATTGTTAAGTATTCCATCTTAACGAAACTGTTGACTGTTGTGGATAATTTGCAGGTTTTTGAAATCGTAGCAAGGGTAATAGCGGCAGGCAACTATCAGACGCCAACGAGTAATGGTATATTATGTTCCTTTTACCATTGAGATTGAGAAGGTTAGGGGCCGGTTTTAGGGCGCGTTTATGCATTTGCTTTCTAGCAGCTAGACTTCAGTTGTGATGGCGAAAGGCCTTGAGTAAAATGCTTGTAATCGCATAATCCGTGACAATACGATAAAGAATTTCTTCCATCGAAATAATACACCTTTTTGCATACACTTTGGAAAATACCTCTGCTGTTGTTCCGTTGAGAGTCATCAATATTTAACTTTAGTATAAAGAATTGTCTATCTGGTTAATAAGCAAAAAAAAAAAAAAATTTTAGATTTTTTCTTTCTGTCCGTTCTTTTTGTCCTGTTCGTCCCCACTTCGTCCGTCTTCCTTGTTTTGTGTTTTTCGTGTTTTGATTAATTCATGTGGTTCTGTCTTTACTGTGTGTCTCGCTTCAACCGGAGGTGATGTTTGACTAATTTATTGTCATTGTAGTTTATTTCCTTTGGCGTAAAAAAGACCTCGGTGTTATCATCAGCTGTTGTCTCATTAAATGTGTACTATACTATACGTAAAGCCATTTCTGATTCTGATTCTGTTTCCCGCTCGCTTGTGGACTCGCATTATTGTCTGTTTTCGTTCCGAACTAGCGTTACTAAAATCGCTGCCATGTTGGAATATCTTAGGGCGCGTTTATGGAACGAGACCTTCTCGCTCGCCGAACGCTATTTGCTAGTCAACCGTTATTTATTTACGTTTAGTTTCCAGTTTTTACTAAATGAATGCGGCAGTACATAACAAATCAAGTGCATTATAAATAAAAACATGAATAAAGAACAAAGTGTAACAGTAATTTTAAACATTGCTACAACATTGTTGTCATTTCACGCTATTTGCAAAATTTGCTATTCCCGCACTAAGAACAGCTTCTAGCAGTGATCAGACGACGGTAGAATAAATATAGCTGCTCGCAGATAGAATTCAAGATCCAACATGGCGTGCATTTCGGGTTAACGCATCAAAAACAAACTATCGAATGCTGGCATTCAGAAATTAGTCCGTCGTCTTGTACTGCAGTAAAAATTGTTTTCATGTTGTCATAAATCGACGCTATATAAATAAATAGACATAAATCGATGGAAATAATATTAAGGAAAATTGGAAATTAACCAACAGCGAAAATTATACTCTAGAAATGACGTAGTCCAGTAAGCTACCTTTATCCATTTACGTTTCGTCGGAGTGGCATGACCCGGATTCGAACCGGCTACCCAGTTCACTATGCTACGCTGTCATGCCGCAAGCATCGTACGTCGTGTTGCGAGGCACGATGAAAAGGTATGGTTACTACGTATATACACCTCGAAAACCGTATGTTCCGCAGCCAACAACCAGCAGATTTAGTATTGACCAAGTAAAAGCTAGTGAGCGAGAAAATTGAAGGGGCATAAACCCGCCTTTAGGGCGCGTTTACGCAATGACTCGCCTTTGCATTCTCGCAGCTAGAAGCCAGAAATTATCTGAAATTCCAACATGGCGGCGGTTTTAACTTTGCAGGTTAGCAACGGAACGAGTCAATAATTGAGTTTAGAAACGATTGGAAAAATTGTTTCTTCAGGAGGAATTCTTTATCTTACTGTCACGGATTGTAAGACTGTAAGCATTTGCTCAAACGATGCCGGATTTGCCAATCCAGGTAGCGTTATTACCATGGCGATGACACCTTCGCCATTGCGATTAAATTCCAGTTGCGTAAACAAAGGGGAGTCGTTGCGTAAACGATCCCTTACGGGTTTACGGATTCTACTTCTAGCTGCGAGAATGCAAAGCGAGATCGTTGCGTAAATAAGCCTTTAGGGTGCGTTTATGCAACCCTCGCCTTTGCATTCTCGCAGCTAGAAGCTAGAAATCAATTGAAATTCCAACATGGCGGCGGTTTTAGCTCTGCCGTCTCGCAATGAAAACAGTCAACAATGTGAGTTCAGAAGCATTTACTCAAACGATGTCGGATTTAGCTAATCCAGGTAGCGTTCTTACCATGGCAAACGACACCTTTGCCATCGCGATTAAATCTTAGCTGCGAGAATGCAAAGGCGAATTTTGAGCATAAACGCGATCTTAGACTGGCAACTACAGTAATCCACGAATAACCATTGACACAGTGTGTGTACGTGCACAATTTTTTTCTTTTTCTTTGAGCCAACATAATAGTGAAACGTAAACGCCTCCATTAAAAATGTGCATTCATTGGCGTTGATTGAGAAAGTCCACTTGTCTGCACGACCCGCTTCTGGGATGTGTTTTTACTGTGCGTGGCTTAGCTAAAAGAAAACTAGTCTGTTCATGATGGAGCCTTCTGGATGGTATAGAGTAACATGCTACCATCCGAACCCCCAAATATGCATGATTTTGAAATGAAGACATAAATGTTTGTCAGCACAAATCGGAACCATTCAATCGAACTGCCTTACATTGGCCTACGGGTGGCTGCGAGCACTGAGGCGTCATATTCGATAGGTGTCCTGGTCCCACCTGTACATCTCTGGCGTCTTACAGACCCGGGTTCGATCCTGGTGAAGGGAAGGGTATATGTACGGGTTTTTCTCCGGTTGTTTCCCACCCGTAGCACGAGGGTTTCCTCTGGATATTCCGGTTTCCTCCCTCATGCGGCAAAAAACAACTGTCATAATGGTGGTACCTTTTCCACTTAACATTTGCCGATTGGGTATCTGGGTGGGTGCATCGTGCATCGTCTCATTCTATTTCTATGAGATGCCAGAGGAACGCAGTGAAGCCGGCCGTGAGTACATTTCGGGACAAAGGTTAACTCGGTAATTATTAATGAATCCCCCCGTTCTAGGCTCCCTCGTCTTTTATAGAGCGTGGGTGGCATCAGAGTGACATCACCTGATGCAGTCGTCCAATACTGAAGACTAATTTGGTATGCCAAAGTATCACGAATCAGAAAACAAAAACGAACTCGTTTGATGTTTGAAGTAAGGTTTAACTGATCCGGAGTCAAAACAGCAAAGGAACACAAATTAACTTTCCTGTAAGGTTTCAGATGGAGCAGTGTTGCTGTACGGTTTAGTCCACGTGAAGCCTTACTGCTGTATTCAACCAGTATACATGTAAGGGCAATTAAAACCAGAGCCCATCCTTTAAAACGTTTGATGCCGAAACAAAGGATGAATAATTTAAGGCTACTGCTACACATTCGGCTACATTCTGGGCTAAATTGTACAGTTGTCTTCACTCAAGACATCTATATTCCGTTCATCACCCTACTGATACTACATAAACATTTTTCTAGAGTTTCGAGAACTTTTTCAGGCATGGAATTTCATTACTAATTTCCAGGACATTTCCAGGTTATCAAAGACTCGTAGAACACTGAAGTACCTATAGGGTTGTGCTAAGAACACTAAGACATTTAGTTTTTAACCATTTTCTAGTGATGGCGTTTAGCCAAGTAGTATGTACTATTCATTAGCTGAGGTATCGTGTTCAAAAGTAAAAATGGTGCTAACATTTTACGTGGACTAAACAGTAGAGCAACACTGCTGTAGCTGAAACCTTACAGGAAAGTTTATTTGCTTTCATTTGCTGTTTTCATTTCGGATCAGTTAAATCTTACTTTAAACATCAAACGAGTTCGTTTTTGTTTTCTAATAATAAGTAACTGTTAATGCTAATATCAACTTGCGAAAATTGAGTTACAACAAAACGAAAGGATACCCTGGCCGGTTCCAGCCAGACCTATCGATCAGGGCATTGTGAGCGATTACTGGGTTGCTCCAACAGGTCTGGGAATTCTCTCGACACCTGCCATGATCGAAGGTTTACTAGACTTACGAAACATATTAAAGTGTGCGCGGCCTATCTTGAGTTCGCTGCGGAACGACGACAGATAATCGATTGTACGTTTTTGGTAGCAGAGTGCCTTGTTGATATCCAAAATGGTTACAAAAACAATGGCGGCCGTCGATTAAAGCCGCTCCCTCCAGGAAGACGTACCCGCTCGTAAAATACTTCCAGGACTCAAGATACGCCGCGCGCACAACAGCTTTCTTGCTAGACTTCTTTCCGTTTCTAATAGTTATAAAAAGGTTAATCTAAACAAGGTTCGTTTGTGTCAGGTGGTGATGTAAGTCTCAAAGAACATAATTAATAAAAAAATAAAAAAGCGGCTCAATCGCGTAATAATTACGTGAGCTTGAGACTCCAGAATGAATAGAGAAATGCGGCGATTGGGAACATACGTTCCATTCTATGGTAATGACATCTGTGAGCCAAAGAACGTGATGTAATCATTTCTCTTGACTTTGGCATGTTTGCTGAAGCTAACATTTGATTGTTTTCTTAATTTATTCCCTTCTTATATTCGTTAGTGCGTGGAAACTTTTCTAGTTTATAAATGATGTTACATTTGATTTCACTGTTCTAGCACTCTCTATCTAGTGATATCCACTTCAAGATTATCGCATCTGTACATCCTGCACTTCGAACCTGCGTTTGCAGGTGAGAGGTCGGGGTGTTGTTTCTGCGTACCTGTTCTGGCCAGGTTGCAGAGGAGAAGAGAAAATAAACATTGTTGAGACTATTGGATGTCGTCTTCTGTAACCGTACAATGGTACTGTAAATGGTACTGTACAATGGTACTGTAAAAGTATGTCGTCAGGCCATGCTCGTCAAGAAAAACCTTGGTTAGCGGGATGCTTGAAACTTAGAAAAAAAAAGAGTTTTTTTTTACACGTGGGCTTACTGATCTTGAATTAAAGATAATAAAGCCTACTAAAATTGCACAAATAAACACAATGGTCACACAACGTTTCGGAATCACTTCGACCCGTTATCAAGTGCTAGTAAGTGAGAGAAAAGAACACATATCTCAAAGTCAAGGAACACTATAATTTAAGAAGTTTAAAAAGTA
>JAHWFP010062660.1:0-39846 GCA_023313725.1 Lithobius niger
ATCTTGATTTAAATATTTTTTTCTTATTAAACGTTATGTACTATATTTGTTTTGTCGTCGTTATTCTGTTTATACATGTTCTAGGCAACACATAAATTTTTCCTGGCCGGAACAATGCATTTATTCGGTATTTTTTGGACAACACACATAGGATCGGCAGCAATCCGTAACTCAAAACAGTGCTATTTTAGCAAATACTATTGCCGCTTGCGATTGCGAGCGCCATCTGAAAACTATTTTGGCGTAAATGAAACTAAAAATGGAAGTTTCCCAACCTTTACCCAAAAGACGCTGATCGAAAAACCATGCTCGGGCCAAAGCGAGAGACCGGAAGTGGGGGAGGGGGCACTGGACGTGGAATCCTCGTAAGTTGGGCATTGAGTCCGTTAGCCTCCTCTTGGCTTTCTAATGCTATAATAATTATTTAAGAAATTGGGAGGAGGCGGGAAGGCCAGTACGTCTGTTAACATTAAGCATTAGATTGCGCATTAACTGAACCTAAAATTTGAATTTTTGGGGATCTTTGGGATGGGAACCGAATCACTTTTGGCAAAATACAAAGGGGGGGGGGGGCAGCATTTAATTCAACTAGCCTATATGTAACAACGGGGAAGAAGGGAAGTAGAGGGATGGATAGAAGGATAGGAATGGGAGGAGGGGAGAGAGACAGGGACGGGAAGAACGTGGCCAAAGTACAAGAAATCCACCAAGTCAAAACAGAAAATCACGATTCCAGATTAGGTCCAGACCTCCGATGTGACCAGTCGGATATTAATAAATGTTGGTACACGTGTTGGCCAAGTCTAATAATGCTTATACACCAAATTTGAGTGGAAAAATATTGAAAGAAGGCATATTATTAAGCATCGAAATGTCGACTTTAACTTGGGAGACATAGGTCAAACCGCCTTTACTGATTTACAGCTAATTTAATTTCGTTCCTTTAACCTTGTTTTAGCCTAGCTTACCGTAAGTTTGTTCAGAGTTAAATGTGGCGTCTAGGAGATTTTCTGTTGAATATAATGGAACTTTATTTACTAACGACCCGTCACTAAATCATGCATTGTGCGCGTACAATAATCATGACGTTTCATCTCTGTGTGTACTAATTTTCTAATAATTACCATGAGATCTAAAATCTAATAGACTAATGCGGTAAAAATTAAAATTAATTATTCCAATACTTCGCCGAAGCAAAATTATAAGACACTAGCCTAGAAAATTATAAATTGTGATTTTAAAATACAAAAATCATTCCGGTTTGTGACGACACAATCGTTGACTTGATTCTGTCTCGTGCACTATTCACAAAGCCAACCGAGACAGCAGCTACGCGAGGAACGCAGCTACCACCCCAGATGACCTTGGCACTGTTATTGCTCGGATAACGATCTGCGCGTAGCTGTAATTTGGCACGCGGAATGTTATTAGGCAGGCCGGGTGTCCCTTTAAGCCTCTTACATACAGGGAGCTGTGGTTCTAAGGTGAACATCGTTTTATTGTCTGCAGTGAAGACTACAGCAACGACTTTGTCCATCGGTCGCTTTGTCAATAGTAGTCAAGTGGACTTCAAAAAACACGTCAAATTAAAACATCGTGGCTTGCTTATATATAATAGTCTTTCTCTACGGAACTGAATGAAAAATAACATTTGATCGCCGCATTTAACCATTACAGGAAGACATGCAACCGTAAAAAAAAAAAAAAAGGATTTTGTTAACGACACACATTAGGATCTCGACACCATGTTAATGAATAGGTCTACTCTCGGACCCAATTCTCCGTTATCTGCTACTTACTAAATTAAAACGGCAGGTAAAAATTAGGCTAAAAGCTGATAAATATGCCTAAAATCCAAAACCTGGCCTAAAACACATTTTAAACCGGCAATTGTGATGGTTACTGCTTTTAGATTATGTGATAGAGATAGCTGTTGCAGTGTGTGATAGAGGTGTGCTCCTCAATATTTTCGTTGGCGGCGGCTTGAAAGTGGCTGACAAGTGAGCCAAACTGAGACAAACTGTTTTCATCATAGATTCGCGTATTTTTTGTTCTAGTTAAAGTGAACAAAAAATAACTGAAAGTACGAAGCGAAAGTTGCGGAAGTGCGCAGAAGACCGATTGTAACTAGTTAGTTGCTGCAGCTGCTTGTGTTTTTTTTTTTATTTATTTATTTCCTTTGCAAAAAGTAGTAATAAAAATTCTGACGGATTCGAACCGTTTTCTGAATAGCCAGTGGTGCTAATGCAAAGTCTGTATCTTAATTTTTTTTAAAGTTATTTGGGAAAAGTAAAAGCAAAATGTTTTAGTGTTTTAGTGTAAGGAACAATCCAAGTTGTATGTACACATTTTCTTTTCTTATTATGGGTTCCAAATTTTCAACGTTTTTCTTATATTGTTGCTAAGGTATTTTCTATTGCTTTTTTCTTTGATATATAAATTAGTTTTTTTTTTTTCTGGTGAGAGAAAAAAAAACAAGCTCAAGCTCATTGTCAAGCTCAAGCCTGATATTACGATAACTATTAGTCCTATTACTTAAGTACTAAACGGCTAACGAATATAATTTACATACCATTAAAATTGTGTCACTGACATTTCTAACGAATTTTTCCGCCAAAACAGAAGACAGATTTAAATCTAAAAGCCAAAGGCACACAAAATCTTAAAAAGAAGGAGTCACTTGTTTTTTTGCGTGACTGACAACGCCACGCAGATTTACGCCGTTTTTGTTGTTATTATGGTTTTATCCGAGTTCGTACGGAAACTTGAATACATCTCAGCTGGCTTTCCGTCCTGTTTACCCATTAAAACAATAGAGTTCAGACACACGCTAGTGTGACATTTGCCAAGATTCAACGAAAACGTTAACGTCCGTCCTATCCAGTTTAAGTGTATATGAGCACGGCAACCACTTGTCTTTTACAGCACTACAGACAGTTTGGCTGTTTTCAGGCATCTGAGGAAAAATAACTACACGACATAAACGGCTGAAATTTCGTTGGCTCAGGGGACTTGGGTCGCCTAATAACATAAAAGTCACACAGATTAACGTTTTCTTGTTAAAAAAAAAAAAGGTGTCAATGACGTCCATAATTGCCTAATTATACCAGGAAAAAATGAACATGTTTGTTCCGGAGGGGCTCGTTTTATTGGCTCCTGATTATACCTAACGTCACGAAAATAAATTCTTCCATGCCGTGCAATAAAGCTGAAGTTTTGCAGATAGCCATTGGACGTGTCTTTTGCTGGTTTGGGGGTATGGGGAAGTGTAAATTCAGAGTTACGAATCTCAATACTGTTTTAAGGGCAGAGTCACACCATTTTGAAGTTGTTTTTACTTGACGGAGCTGAAACCAAATTAGATTATTCGTCCCACTTTTAGACGACGAGAGAGACAATTTACCTTGAGAAATCCAGACGGAAAACCCAGGATCTTTGACGTGCCACAATCGATACGAGCACGAGGTATCAGGAATCCTTAACAGGTTTTGTTTTGAGGCGATAACTGGAATATACATGAAAACACTGTCGATGCTGAAAGAACTGGGGTATACTTCAAGACAATGTCGAGACTGGAAAAAATGGAATTAACTTGAGAACAACGTCGACACTGCGAAAAAATCTAAAATAATACTTGAATATAATGTTCGATACTGGAGAAACTGGAATATACTTAAAAACAATGTTGATAATAGAAAAACAGGAATATATTTGAAAAAAATTTCGATAATGGAGAAACTAGAATATACTTGAAAAAATGTCGATAATAGAAAAACAGGAATAGACTTTGAACACGAATTCGATACTGGAAAAACTGGAATATACTTGAAAACAATGTCGATAATAGAAAACTGGAATATACTTGAAAACAATGTTGATAATATAAAAAAACCGGATTATACCTGAAAACAAGGCCGATACTGGAGAAACAGGAATAAACTTAAAAACGATGTCGATAATAGAAAAACTGGAAAGTGTATTTCAAAGCAACGTCGATACTGAAGATAGTGGAATATATCGTACGTGAAAACAATGTCGGTACCGGAGAAACTGTCATATACTTGATAGGGATGGGTCGGTTTCATTTTTTTGACTTCGGTTCCGGTTTCGGTTTTCACCCCCAAAAAACCTCGGTTTCGGTTTCGGTATCGGTTTTTGCCACCATCCACCCCAACTAGCTATTTCTATTTTTTTTCCCTATAATACTGGCTTCTAACTCACCCCTTTTTTCACTTTCAGCCGCGAGATAGACCATGGGTATAGCTGTGGCACTATTTTCCTCTATTTTCATTATAATGACTAGAAGCATTGTTGTCATTCATACGTAGAAAATAATAATTATTTTTAAAAAATAAGGAAATTTTTGATTTTTCGAATACCGTACGAAAAACCGACACAAAATCCGAATCGGTTTCGGTTTTCAGTAAAAACCGAAAATTCGGTTTCGGTTTCGGTTATTGACTCCTCCCTAATACTTGATAACAATGTCGATACAGGAAAAACCGGAATATATTTGAAAAGATGTTGATGTTGAAAAATAGGAATATACTTGATAACAATGCCGATAATGGAAAAAAAACTGAAATAAACTTGAGTACAATAATGTTGATACCAGAAAAAAAAAAAGAATATACTTGAATACAATGTCAAAAATAGAAAAACTGGAATAAGAACAATTTCGATACTAGAAAAACTGGAATATACTTAAAAACAATAGTCAATGCTCGAAAATACTGGAATATACTTGAAAATAACGTTGATACTGGAAATGACTTCGATTCCTAATTAGGATTATGTAAATATTTCAAACCTTTTTTGAAATATTTACATAATATTATAATATTTACATCATCGTAATTAGGAATCGAAGTTATTTCCAGTATCAACGTTATATTCAAGTATTTTCGAGCATTGACTATTGTTTTTAAGTATATTCCAGTTTTTCCACTATCGACGTTGTTGTTGCTTAGTGTTTTTTTTTGTTTGTTTTTTTTGCAATGACAATTTTTTGGGCGAGGGGTAGAAAAAGCGTAGATGAAAAGCGTAGCTCTTTCACAAATTTAGTAGCCTTACTTAATAATTGTGCTGGAAAATAGTTAAAAAAGGTAAAAATAAATAAATACTGGAATATAAAATGCCAGTTGTTGTTGCATATAATTGTTACTCGCCAGTATGTCCCTTTAAGATATTTTGAAGTGAAATGTTGATTCGATCCAGAATTATTCGTCCTGTAGGCCTATGACATAATAAAATTCCTAACCGTCGCATCGCATCGCATCGTATGGTGCTGTTTCTAAACTAGAGGGATGTCTGAGGGAAGTGAGGAAAACTGTTTAACTCGAGGAGACTGATCCAAACTCCTCCCACTTTACGTAGGCGTGACGTCATGGAGTTGAGATGTTGCTGAGGAAAGTGAGGCAAGTTTTTTCTCGCTCACCTACTGATCCAACATGGCTGCCATCACGCATTAGTAGCTGAGATGGTCGTGTTTCTAAACTGTAGGAAGTGAGATATGGAAAATATGTACATTTAGAAACAATTTCCAATTAAACATTGATTAATAACCATTTGTATTATGTTCTTAATAACATTTCTCTTGCTGAAAATAAATGTGGCAGCGATTATTGCTAATTTTTCAAATGTTGAGAACGACAAGTGAGGCAGTGGTGTTTCTAAACTGATCGGTTTTGGTGACGTTGAAGGGCGTGGCTTAGAGGAATCCATCTCACTCTTCCCTCTAGTTTAGAAACACGCCCCATGGTCCCATTCGCAAACATCAACTACCGCGACCGAGCAGGAACATTTCACAGACAGATCCCGCCATCTAGTACCAACACCATACACCAAACAACACCAACATAATTCCAGTTGAGATAGCTTGCGTGACAATAACGATGTTAAAAACAAACATGTAACAAGCTCCTACGAAGCTCTGGATTATTTATTACTAAATTGTATACTATGCTTTGTAAAAAAAAAAAATTAGCGACTAACATGGCATTGTGACCGTATTATATTATTAAGTCAGTGTTTCCTTTTTCTGTCATGCAATGCCCATTTTGGGGAGATTTGACATCGTAAATAAAGTTAAAAGTTAAAATTAATAAAGTTAAAGCATAGATTAGAAAGTTAACTAGATGTACCATCTCACCTCTTCCCATCCTACGCGGACCTCTAGCGGAAGTTGCGGCTACTAATACCTCTGCTAATGCTTTGCTTTCGTGCTGCTTCGAAGGCAAAAGCATTAGCAAAGTTATTAGTAACCGCAACTTCCGCTAGAGGTCCGCGTAGGATGGGAAGAAGTGAGACGGTACATCTAGTTAACTTTCTAATCTATGGTTAAAGTTTGAAGACGTGGCAGCCGCAAAGTTATTGATAGCCTTATGTAAGAAGTACAAAATCGACACTTGTGGGTACAAAAGGACACAAGGGTGCAAAAGAATACAGCGAATACCGTACATAAGGGTACAAAAGAGTATGCAAGGGTATGATGGGTACAAAAGGACAGAAAAGTGTACCGAATGGAATGTAAGGATACAATGGGAACGAAAGGGCACATGAGCGTCCGATGGGTACAAAAGGGCAGAAAATGGTTCGAAAGGGTACACATGGATACGTTAGGGTACAAAAGGGTACACAAGGGCACGATGGGTACAAAAGAGTAGAAAAGGGTGTGTAAGGGTACAAAAGGGTATGATGGGTACAAAAGGCCAGAAAAGGGTACGATGGGTACAAAAGGGCAAAAAAGGGTAAATAAGGGTACAGAAGGACACTTAACGGTACAAAAGGGTACATATGGGTACGACAGGTACAAAAGGGCAGAAAATGGTTCGAAAGGGTACACATGGATACATAAGGGTACAAACGGGCACGCTGGGTACAAAAGAGAAAAAAAGGGTATGTAGAGGAACAAGAGGGTACGATGGGTACAAAAGGCCAGAAAAGGGTACATAAGCATACAATTGGTGCAAAAAGGTAGAAAAGAGTAGGTGTACAAAAGGGCGGAAAAGTGCACGAAAGAGTACGATGGATACAAAAGGGCAAAAAAGGGTACAGTGACCCAGCAAACTATGTAAGTTTGTTTTTTATTTTTTTTTGGGGGGGGGGGGAGGATTTGAAGCTTGGGTTGGTAGGTGGGTAGTTTTTTTTCAGGGTCTTGGGAGGTGGGAGGCATCGAAAATTTGTAGGTCACTTTTTCAATTTCCCCCAGACACAAATAACAACCGGACCCTAACATCAAAATCAATTCCCAGTGAGCCCTGAACTTTTGGGATTAGAAACATGATGTCCCACTTCCTGAATTTACATCAGTGGATTCCCCTTGCCAGCAGAAAAATGGGCCCAAATTGAAATTATTTTGCCTGGGGTTGTTCAAGACATTGTTCAAAGATTCAGAGATTGTTAAGGGTTGTTCAAGAGGGTTGTTCAAGAGATCATAGTGTATTTATAAACGAAGAAATATTCCCGTTGTTTCTCTTAAGGCTGAGGAGATAGCAATAAATCCCCCACCCCAGAGTTTTCCTGTTTTTAATTGTCTTCCTCCCCCCCTCCCCCGAAATTTATTTTCCCACTGATGTCAAGGGAAATCTGGGAAATTTATAACTTTGTCGGATTTTTACAACCTAGCAGAGTGCTAGCCTTCAACTACAACCGAAAAACATGTGTGCCAGATATATGAAAACAGGATACCTTCAAGGCTTTTATGCGTATCACCTTACTGTACCTAGAAAACATTTAAGGCCAAACAACATCAACATGACTTGATTAAGAATAAAAATTAGTACGATGGTGGCAGAATCTTATTATAAATTTTTTTCATAGCCTGCTTGATGCTCATAACTGCATCTGAAATTGGGCAAAAACCATTGCCTGTATGTGAAGTAGGCCCATACAAACACAACAAAAACGAAGTCCAAAGAAAAAGCTAATTTTAAAGTCTTCTGCTGATGGAAAAATAGCCTACACAGTACTTCCTGGTACTGGAAAAATTAATAAACACTACCTATACCCTTGCAGATCATGTGTACATGCGCGAGCTGCACTGGGTAGCATGAAATGAACTGGCCCCCGCGCCGGCCCCCCCCCCCCCTCCCTCATTGCGTGGTCTGAATAATCCTCACCCCCAGGAAGCAGCCGGGTTGTTCGGTCTTCTTAGGAAAGTAAATCGCATTTTTATTGGAGGGCGCCCTCTTATTCTCAGTGTGGCTGCATTGGCTGTTTCTCCATCTTGATGCCAACGATAAGCCTGCAACAACGATCACGCATGCTGTGATTGGTACTTTGAAACTATTCGATAGCATTATTGAAGCTGTTGTTTTCCTATTTGGAAGGCCCTGTTTGAAGCCCATTGTATTCATCTTTTGTGGGTATTGCTAAGCTTCTGCATTGTTAGCGGCATCTTATTCTCAATGCCGTCATCTTATTATCAGTGTGGTGAGACAAGACAGATATAAATATATAGAGTTGGTTAATCCATTGAGTACCAGGACGTACGTTCACAGACATACAAAAAAAGCATTCGTTTCCCAGAGAGAAGTATGAAAAGCACAGCACAGTAGTTAGGGACCAATCATTCATAATTATCTCCCGGGGGGGGGGGGGGATAGACTTTTTCCGACCCTTGGGGGAGATTCAGACATTAAAAAAAAATGTTAAGCCTGTCAAGAGGTCCACATCAGAACACTTGCCAAACTACAAGGAAAGGTAACTTTGGGATCTAAAAAATTACACTTTTAGCAGTGAAAGTTCTGAAAACGCCTCAGCTATTTGGGGGATAGAGGGGGGTGGGAATCAGAATCCCATGATGTAATTGTTAACAAAATTTTGTAGTTTTTCAATAAACTTTCTAGAAAAGCCTTCCTTCTGGCTCCATGGCTTCATCTCTCTTACAGGTGCTAACTATGATAGGGGTTCGGGCATATAAGCAAACAGTGCATTCATCATACTTATTTTCTGAAATTCAATGCAAGATGGGTGTAAGGAATGTTGGTGTTTTGCAGAATATTTTTCTCCCAACATAGTATTTCGTTAAAAACAAGCCGGTAACTTGTCGGTGCGAAGTGTTGCTTAATTTGACTACAGGAATTCATCTGTCACAGTCTCAATAGGCTCCATAAGCACATGTTTTTGGGGGGTGGGAGAGTCTTATTATTTATGGACTTTGAGCGAGGGTGTCAGGGACTTTTTTAACATACTCACCAGTGACTTAAACTTGCCCACTAGTGATTTTCTAATTTGCCCATCAATGATGGATCTGAGATCGATTAAATTCTGTGTTGACAATGTCAAGTAATAAAAAACAACTGCGATTAAAAACATATTCTGGGTTTAAAAAACCGTGCTCTCCAGCAGTCACAAACTGAATTTAATTGTCTAAAACCGTTCAGCTTCCGCCCAGGCTGGGGAAGCTCACGGTACTCCCCCAGCTGGCAGGGTCCGTTATGCTTGAATGCCCACCAGTAAAGGTTTCTTTTAAAAAGGCCCTGGAGGGTAGGTCAACATTTTCTCAGAGTCTTCGGAGGGGGAGGGCCGCATGGAAAAAAAAATTAATTTGGTGGTCACATTTTGAACATTTTCTTCTCTCAACCTCCCCCCCCCCCTACTGGACATAAATAATGATTGGTCCCTTAGAGCCCTGGTTTCCGACCCAAGAGGATGCTAGATCAAATCGTGTTACCATCCACATACATACACCACTTTAAGAATTGATTCCTCTAGGGTGTGTCTTGACACTAAAAGAGGTGACCGTACGAATAGCGTTTTTTTCTCACATTTCTGTGACTCATGCTTACATTTTTTGAATTAACACATTGCTCATCTTTATGTTCAGGTTGCACTTATCAGGGAAGAGAATATCGCAGTGGAGTCTCCTGGACGGACCCCAATGATGCCTGCACCACTTTCACATGTCAGGTAAGCTGACCAAAATATGGCTAGTTTTTTTTTCTTCTTTAGAGTTGGCGGTGATTGGATGCCAGTTTTAAGGTTGAGTGATATACCCAGAAACTTGTTGGTAGGTACCCATTTTGACTCTTGATATCACTGCTTTAAGCACTGCATTCCCATGGTTTCACTCCAGCGATTTCCATCAGTTCTAACACTTCCTGCACCAATAGTGTTTAAGGCCTAGTATTTAAAACTTCAGACTACAGTTTGAAATTTCTGCCGAATTAGTTGTAAAGAGACATTTCCTCTGCACGAATTCATTATCGTACTGTGGTGACGTGATGTAGTAAACACATTACACGAATGATGTCACGTTTCTACGACAGCGACACATTTGTTATTGCTCTGTAGTTCATAACTAATGTGCAGCTTGTAAAATTGAGTTTGACGTGTAGTCGCATCAATTGACAACCATAAGGTAATGAATTATTGCAGATGAAATAGTTTTCCCATCAGCTGTCATTGTCAGGGATGTGAGCGCTTCATAGTGAAAAATCTGGAAGTTTTAGGGATTGGGGGTTTGGGGGGGATTGCAAGCCGATTTTGAGAATTTTGGGGTATAAACTAAGCATTTCGTAATAGGGTATGCAGAATCTTTGGCGCAGTACAAAATTAATTTTGGCCTGAAAATTCATACTTCTGTAGTACAAACTTTAGTTTTTTGGAAATTTGAAATTGGCCAAACACAGTCCCAGTTTCACTGCAGCGTGCTCTTTTGTAAGCGCCAGCATAGCCTCCGTAATGTACGGTTGATAGGCTACGGCACTAACTGGAACCGTCATTCGATGTTGGAGACATATACTTCGTGTGAAAAAATTAAAATTGAGAAAAATTGGAAACTTCTAAATACAGCAAATAAAAACAGGAAGTCGGGCAAAATCCGGAAAAATCACATCCCTGCATTGTTGATGGTTTTGTTCCGACTCGGTAGAACCAAAGTTGGCGGCATTTTGAAAGTTCAGACTATCTTACAGCTTCTATACTAGCGAGTTTACATTGTATAATTATTGCAGATGCACTCGTTTTGTGTAAAGAATCGGTAACTAAACTTTGCCAGTGGATCTCTGGGTACATAATAACTGTAATGCACCACATGGTGCAGAACATGGTGCTAGATATTGTGAACAGGTAAAAAAAATGTTGACTGCAGGAGGAGACATGCCGTATTCTAAATCGAACAAATCACATCAACATTAAAGCGGAAAGGTGGTTATTTTACCGCAAACTTGGTGTTGGCATATGGGTGATAAACAATAATGAGGAGGATGATTGTTGATAACAAAAATGGTAGGCTGTGCTTCTGCTGGTGCTGGAAGCACTTGTAGTAATTGCTGGCTTATTACTCTTCACGTAATGCCAGCCAACGCATGAAACTAGCACCTTTTTCTCAATTAAGCACCACTGCAGAGCGCAACAGTGTGTTGACGTAGAGTACAGTCAGTAAGCCACACAAATCGCAAGGTTTTTCTTTATAAACCTTGGATTTATGTTGTAGGAGAATACGTAGCATCAAGAGAGGGTGTAGAGCTGGTGTGATAGTATACAAGTCCTACTCCATGGAAAAGGTACGCAGATGAACAAGATGGTCCCTGTAAAACGGCTCTCAGTAATCAGCAAATTGACGGAACATCATAGATTGTTGTGGAATAATTTTAAGTAAAAGCAGGGGAGACATAAAGGAGGGTACGTAGGACCCCAAAAAAAGTAGCTATGATAATACTAATGTATTTCCCATTTCTTGTTCTGGGTCACAAAACCATGCAGCCAGTTTTCAGATGACTGGTCCTAACTATTTGCAAGGATAACCCACGATAGAATACGCTGTACAGACTTTAATCTGATAAATAGGTGTGAAAAATATGCCCCGCGCTACGATTAGTCCAGGCATATAGCAATAGCGTTGAAATGACCTTGAGGACGAGAAAGGGCTTGCTTCTTCGAGTCAAAGCCAACTGGGGTAGAAATCGTGTCATTTTCCTCCCTGTTCCACACCAATTCTCGCAATGGCTGGAAAAATGATGCCTCTTAACATTACTTCAGGAAAATAAGGATCTTGTGATGCTTAATAAACTAGCCTGCAGCCGAGAAGCAAAAACCCAGTTTGTCTCCCGATAGCTGTGTGCAAATTGTGTCGCCTCAATGGTGTGATGACTCAATGTGACGCCTCATGCTCATTTTGGTTTTGATTGGAATGACCTAGAAAAATTGTCCCTCTTGTACCATGGCTTCAGCTGGAAGCACTTCAAACCCCCCAGATAAGTAAACATCAGCAGTACTTGAAAGCATTATCGGACCACACATTTAGGTAGACCTATGCATTCTTTATTTGTTCAAATAGAATTTGCACGAGCAAAGGCATGACTCCTTCCACCATTCTCCTTAGTCTTATAATTTCATGAAGTTATGCTGTCACCAAGTAAAGTATTCCTGTTCTGTGAATGTCAAGCTCCGTAATCATATTTAAGACAATGCGACATGGTACCGATTTCGAAAAATGTAACACCTCGCTGTTTAATTCACCATTTTGTTCACCTCATCAATCGCAAGTTTTCGTTGGTTCAGAGAAAATCAGGCCCACGTAGGTTACCCAGTTTAAAATTCATGCTTTGGTTTCCGACGTCAACATTTTGCAATTTTTTGCCTTGTAATGATACTCAAAAACCGACTGCACACCACTTGTAATACACCATGGTTAGTTTAGCCACTGACCAAGTAGTTCGTGATCCTCCTACGTGGCGATGCCAGTTAAGAAACTAAAATGTCTTCGCATAATGCTCACCGAGATTTAGATAAGTAAAGAAAAGCGACGTTCCAAAACTCTTTAGTTTTTTCCCATTCTAAGTATGTCCGTTTTTCTACACAATCTTCTGGCTTGGCTAAACATGCAAGGCTGGATTTATAAGTAGGCCCGAGAGGCCCGGGGCGGCCTTTTTTAGGGGCGGCATGACGGCTTAAAAACAACTGCACATGAGAAAAGCTGGCATAACAATTTGACGTATTTTCTCAATCAACTCAATTCATGTCACTACCGACTGGGTGCAGGATCGGTGCTATACGTGAATAGAGCCTACTGACTTTTTCTTTAAAACGTAGCTACGTTATTTACGAACTTTTCATCATGGCAACTTTGTGTTGGGGTGGTTGTCATGTGTTGATCACAGTAGTGAAATAAAATGAGTAGCCATGTACGAGCGAAAGTAAGCGGCGCTCATTACAAAAAACAGGGGGAAGAAAGGGACAAGACCCTAGTAGGTAAGCAGATCCCTAAAGTTTCTTAATTTAAGTTCAAAGGGCAATGGAAATAGGTTACTTTTAATTAATTCGCTTAGGAACATAGCATAAGTTATTCTTTGTCCCACAAATTTTCTATGGATTGCAAACGAACATACAAATTAGGAAAGGTGCTGGATGGGGGGGGGGGGGTAAATTAAACATTCCGTAGGAGTCTGGGAGACGGGAAGTTTTGGGGGTATTGAAGAGCGGCAGTGTGATTGGGCCTACAGGCGGCAAGAGCTTAAATCCAGCCCAGTAAGCATAGTTCTTTTGTATCGCTACCAAATGTGTATGACACATTCGAAAGGGAGCTAGAACAGCTAAACTACACATGATTGAAAAGTGCACCTCATGTAGTCGACTTTATTACTTATCACACCATCTATATAATATTTAACATGAAACTAGCCCCATTTTGTTTACTGAAAATTTGACAAGATTCATGCACATTTCTCACTTTACCATTCGTATTCTTTGCAGGCAAGTGTCGTAACAATTGCCCGCATCCAGTGCCATGTTCCCTGTAATAATCCACTACCTCCAGCCAAGGGCTCGTGTTGTCCAGCATGTCCTAGTATGTAACCTTCATTTACGTGATTTCATACCTCGTCCGTCACATGTGTCACTTATTCTGTTTTTTGTCCGTGGGTTAATAGGATGCATCTTTAATGATGTTCAGTATCGAGAAGGTGACATCATTTTTCCAGAAGCCGACCCATGTGTCACATGTATTTGTAAGGTGAGTCGTAAAACGTTCAAGATCTGGGGACCATTTCATTGTGCCAGATAAGGGTCATCTTGATTCACCAACACAAAGGCAACCCTCGAGTTGAGGATTTTCTGGAACCCAAGCACAGTGAGCAAAGCGTAGTCTACTGGATACCGTCGTGGAGAAAGGTGGTTTTTTTTTAATTGTCATTAGCAACATGTTTTTTTTTTTTTAATGGCATGATGCGCAGCAGTTTTCAAGTCTTTACTTCAAAACTTGAAGTCTTAAACTTCGAGTTTTGACTTTTGACATCATTCTCGCCAGGGTTCAACTTCCGAGTTTTCAAACATTCTGGCCAGAGCTCAACTTCGAGTTTTCGTACCACTCAGACAAGAAATCCACTTCGAGTTTTCAAATCGTTCGGGCAAGAGTTCAACTCAAGTCCCTGTTCGGGTAACACAGTGATGGGATCCTCTCTCCCAGAAAACTCATAAGCCAAAGCTGGTATAACATCAATCGGAGACATCTTTTATACAACCAAGCACATTATTATTACTGGTGAAAGTAGACACGACCATAACTAAAGAAAACATTTACGAGTAATCATTTTACGTAGTAAAGCACTAACGAAGTGGAGCGAGACGGAGAGGAACAATGCCTTGTAACATCAATTTTTAGGTTTTTTTTATTGAAGTCATTTTTTAATATTTTCATTCTGTTTCAGGGTGGTTCCATGGTATGTTCTAAGCGTGCTTGTCCAGTACTTGCTTGCCCAGATAGCAAAGCTGCCCTGAAACCAGGTTCTTGTTGTCCGCAATGCAAAGGTATTATCACTATTGTTAATAGCAAAACAAACATAGATAATTAATGAATAACGCCGGTCTAGCCAGTTCCCACATACCTTAGCGAAATACTTTACTGGGCAGCATGAAATGAAAACTGTGCCAACCCCCCCCCCCCCCTTGGAACCCTTCCGGCCCCCCCCCACACATTCTCCCGATTATTGGGTCAGATTCTCCCCCCCCCCCACACGCTACCCCCTGGTAACCCTCCTATCCCCTCCCGCATCCCCCCTCGGTTTCCCTCCTCGTGTGTTCTGAATATCCCCCATCTCTGTTCCCCCTCCCTTTGAACCTTCTCTGTTCTGATACCAATCACAATCAATTCAACAACGATCATGCATCCAGTGATTGTTACTCAACCAACTTTGAACCTCTCTCGTCGGCTGTAAGAGCTAGAATTATTAAAGCAATATTTCGTTTGTTACTGATTGTACTGGGGGCTCGCTCTTTTTCTTTACTACCATGGCAAGAATTAACCTGCTCGCCCTCTTGCTGATTGTTACAGGGCACATCCTTGAAACTTAAACTCTGCTCTAATGGCCAGCATTATGGAAGCAGTATTTCGTTTGTCACTGATTGTTAGACATTGTCAGCTGCTCGCCCCTTTTTCATTATAGTGCATGATGATTTTGCTAAGATGATTTTGCTAAGTGCATCCTAAGCGCATTGGCAAAAGTATGACATCATCAACTGTGGCATCTTGGGTAATCGCGCCCATTTATACTTTTCGAAATAGCTCTGCTGTAGCTCTGACATCTTGTACTGAGTCCCAACAGTCAAAGGTCCCTTTGTAAGCAAGTACAAAGCGATGGGAACATCCAGGGACACTCAAGCAATTAAATCTACAAAAATGTAAAATTGAAATGCTGATAATGGATAGGAGATAAAACTAATATTAGCATTATTTTTTTTCTTACAAGCTAGCTACTTGATACGTTAACTTCCCTGGACCCCACTTGGGTCTCTTGCCGAGGCCCTCCCCCTTCCTTTCTCCTACGCCGCGTGAGGCGCCATCCCTCCCAATCCAACCCTGTCAATGCAGGACGTAGGTAACATTTTAGTGAAGGGAGTTAAAGGTGATCTCTTGGCTGCAAAGGTTTCTACCAATTGTGTGTAAATATATCCGTGTGTAACATAATCTACGTAAAATTGTAACTAAGGCTGTACCGAACCGAACGTGGGCAGACAGAGGATGTTTGGTTGGCTGGTCAGCCTTTTAAAAGAAAACACCGAGCTGAACGTATTTCCACTTTTAGTTGTTTGATTACACCATTTTGAAGGTTTTTCGCCAGCTTTTTAATGGTCTAAACCACAAATTCCTAGATCTAGCCGTAACGTAACGGAAAATGTTACGGTACGTGAGATTTCTTTGTGCGCAAAGTGAAGTCCAGGTGAACATACCTGCATTTGTTCGGTTCGGATTGTTCGGTTTTCGGCTCATTTAAGATTTGTTCGGTTTCGTTCGGTTCAGCCTTCCTCGTAACACATATTCTATAAACTTGTCTATCTGATAATACATGCACCTCACTGTGAAATTGTGTTAAAATTACTGTGAACTATTGACAGGCACTCGTAAAGTATATGATTTGAAGAACAAATGTTTGATTGGAACGAAGATTTTCAAATCGGGTCAATCATTCACTCAAGATCCATGTACCAACTGCCAATGCCAGGTAGATATTAAATTTAGAAAATTCACATGTAGTACTGGTAATGTTTCTTCACAGTTGAGCAGACTACTAATGCTTGTGCATGAAATATTTGTCTTTTAACTTTGTCTTTGACAATGTGTGCGCCATTTACTAAGGTCCCGAAGACGATAACGAACGCCCTGACACAAACTGCCAACATTGAAAGGGAGCTTCTGATGGAACTCTTCGGAACCCGAGCGGACAATGCATTGTCCCCCAAGCCAAGCAATTGAATCGGAATTTGTGACCTAATATGTTCTCTGGACCCTGGGGAGGGGGGGGGGGGGCCGCAAGCACTTGTCTTGTTTCTGAATAGGCGAAAGGCTCTGTAGTGTATTTAGCCATTACAAAATAATTCTTGTAGCATTTAATTGTTTAAAAACAATCATATTTACAAACATGTTCTTTTCATAAAAAAAATAAATTCTTTTCATAAACTTGCTGTTACCACTTGCACTCACTGTTCTAGCCATTGTTTCTATGCACAGTTCTTGTTTGTTAGACGGCAAAATGCATTTTCGTAACATGAAATTCACTTTCAGGGTTCAACGAGCGTTTGCCAGCGAGAATCGTGTGCCCCTCTTCTCTGTCCATCTTCTTACCGAGTTGCTGACCCGACGTCTTGTTGCCCAACTTGTCGTCGAGAAGAGCAAGTCAGTCGCTGCATGGCTGGTGGAAAAGAATACAAGGTTAGAAACATCCATGGTTGATACTGGAAGCAAATAGATTCGATCTGATAGTATACCAACAATGAGATAATATTACTGTATTAGCTGTCAGGTGCAATTCGAGCGCAGTACAGGCTAGAAAGCGAAACAATCCAACTAAATATCTGCACACGCAATGGGTGCAGTTTTTCCATTTCCTCATGAAGCCATCATGGTGAAGTGAGGAGAAAAAGATGGTTAACTTAGTTCTCAAGAAAAAAGTTTAACCCATCAAGACGTAATCACTGTGTTCTTAAATTTTGTTGGCAACAATGGACCAACTCCTGCCCAACTTTGTTTACGTACAATGACTAGGCATACAAAAATTGCAAATATGGAACACTGACTTTTGGTTTTATACGACATTTTCTTTTGTCAAGTTTGCCGAGTTGGCATTGTTGTTTTAAAACAACAGTACGGCCTATTAAAATGAGCTGTACGTGCAGTGTAGTTGAGCTAAACAGACGTAAATATACTTTACTCCACATTTTTCTCTGCTCCCAGAAAATGCCGCACAACATTGGCATTCATCGGTAATTTCACGTCACCATCACTTACAGCTCACACCAACAGCTCAACCCTTCTTTCCCTGTTGTGCTGATGCGATCATCTCTTGTTCTATGGAAGTGCGCACGTGCGAGCATGGCATTGTGGGGTCATAACAATTTCAAGAGAGCGTCTGTCTGCTAAAGGGACAGCCTGGAGGCCAATATGTTAGCTTCACAAGATGTGGACTAAATTCCAATCAGCTACACGAATGAAAACCTGTTAAACACTGCACTCTTGTCATTGTTTGCATTTGTGTGTTGTTTCATTCTATTTTCTATCATGTACAACATTGTGGTGGAAATAAAAGCTAAGTTCTAAACAGTGCAACAACATTAAAGATTGACAAAACCTGTTACAGTACAACCAGCATGGCCAACCTCAATACATCCTAAACAACTTTTGTTTTATTTGTTTAATTCTAGGACGGTTCCACCTGGAAGTTGGATCCCTGTACTATTTGTGGATGCCAAATGGGTCAAGTTCATTGTTATGTTGAGCAATGCCGCGGTCTCGAAACAGATCAGTGTCCCCCCAACCATCGTCTTCAAAGGCCAGCAGGAGAATGTTGCGGAAAATGTGTAGAAGGTAAACAAACATGATACAAACAGCAACAGAACAGTCAATGTTTTTTTGCGTCCAAGCTGGAATAGTAGCAGCTGTTGACTAGGCTACACGGTTTAGATTTCTTGTGCTGCACTGCTCGAGCCACAGCTTACACTTTATCAGTCTGGAACAGGCCACGGTTCACTCAATAAAATTAAGATTCGTTAAGTGTGCGAAATGATTCGGCCTATCCGTACAGCAACTAATTTAACATCTGCTGTCACTTTCATGATCCGGAACTTAATCACGTGACTTAGAGGAACTAAAGAGCATACTAAACTAAACCTTTGGAAACGTAGGAGACTCGTGTAACAATAAACAAAGGAAATTCGTTAAGGAAGAACACTTCCCCCCAACCTCGATAGTTAGGGAACGTCAGTGAATTGGGAAAGTCAGGGAAGACTACGTTTTTCAGTGCCAAAATTAAAAGCACCATTAGCCATAACTAACCAGCTTTTTCCTAATATTGAAATTCACGTATGGAATAATGGGCTAAAACATGATAACAAAAGCTCGGAAAAACATTCTATGTTATTGGCTAGAAACTGATCACAAGGGCAAATAAGTATTCTTCTTAACGTTTTAGAAAATAATGTTGAAAATGTAGAAAGTCAAGGAATGGAATATACCAACACACGGAGAATACGCATGCACCTTGTTAATTTCATAATAATAATAATAATAATGGTTAAAATTAATAATAATACTAAGAACCGATGAAGTGAGGCTTCAAAATCCAACAAAATGCAATACCATGCTGCTAAGATTGAGCTCTAGAAATATTATTCAAAGTCTATTGTACACGCTATTTTTTCTAGATCGTCGAACCAATTTAACATTTTAATTTCTTACTTCAATTGATTTAAAGAATCCACTTTTTGAAAAAAAGTAACAAAAATTTGACATCATTATGGCAAGGGCAATCTGCAATTCACAGCATTATGTAGATCTGTATTAAGACTTACAAAAAATGTTGCAAGATTACCATTATTAATGTCAGCTTGTTTTCTTAGATGATGCTGTGTGCACTGTTTTTGGCGATCCCCATTACCGTACCTTCGATGGACGGGTCTTCAATTTCCAAGGATCGTGCAAGTACGTCTTGTCTGAAGACTGCAAAGGCAAAACCTTTTCGGTGCGTGTGCGTAATGATGCTCGGGCTACACGCTCTTTCTCTTGGACCAAGACTGTCTTTTTCAAGGTTAGCAGTTTTCTGGCTTCAATGAGAATTTCCATTCGTTTTCCAGTTCCTACACAAATACAAGCAGAGATAAGGGTTTAAAGCTTGAAATTAACTATGCCCTTCCTTACATAGATGGGTGACATCAAAGTGACGTTGGAACAACACATGCATGTCAAGATCAATCGTCAGCCCGTCAAATTACCATACGACCAAAAAGGGCTAACAGTTACCAAGGATGGCTACACACTGCACGTCAACACACCCTTAGGTCAGTACCCAGACATCTTTGGATAAATCAACATTGATGTTGTATATAGCATTACCCAACTGCAGACATAACTCGTACTTTTTTTCTGATTGTACTGCAGGACATTGTGCATAAACCATAGTTTTATATTGTACATTGTTTGGTGGGAAAATATTTCAATTTTGGGTTGTAGTTCATGTTTGCTTCTTGGTTTACACCATGTTTTGTAAATTATTTCCTTTTTAGTTTAGTTTTTAGTATGTGAAAAAGACCTTTACCAAATACGGACGTAAACCTATTCACGTTTCCTTTTGGACATAAATGTCAGACTGCTTGAGCGCGGAATTAAACCCACAACCTTTGAAACCAAATGACGAGGTCCTACCGCTGAACCATACTGAAGAGGTAAAGCTCATCGGTCGGACCTCGGAATTTGGTTGCAAAGGCCGTGGGTTCAATTCCCCGCTCAGGCAGTCTGACATTTAAATCTAAAAGGAAACGTACATAGGATTGCATTCATATTTAGTTAAACCTTCTCGAGCCCATTTGGCTTTCCGTCCTGTATAAAAACCCTTTACAACACTGAAAAACGGTTCCTTGTACGGAGCTGTTCCTTGTACGAAGCTGTTCCTTATACAGTGGTGTTTTCACTATATGAACACAAGGTGGCCAACTAAATTGTTAAAAATTGTTCTTTATAGGGAACAGTTCTTAAAAAAGTCCGTAACGTTGACGCTCGTTACTTCGTTACTTCATTAATTCGTTATATTGAGAGTCTGCTGTACATTTTAACGGGATTTAGACTAAATTATGACAATAGAATCTTGTGGCAACTCGTACCATTAAAATAAAATCTAGCCAATATGCGTGGATACAAACGAATATACAAAAAATGTTTCTTTCGCAGCGCAGGTGTCAAACTAGTCTGGGACGGTGACAGCTTCCTGGAGATAGCAGCTCCACCCTCATACAGAGACCACCTCTGCGGACTTTGTGGTAACTACAACAGCCGGAAGGAAGACGACTTCCTAAAACGTGATGGCAATATGGCCCGTGATGTAGCTCACTTCGGTGCATCATGGCGCATAGGAGCCCCGACACAGTGCTCGTGGCCTGAGCCAGCTCCGTTGCTTGAACCGCTCTGTCAATCGCAATGGGATGACAGGATCAGAGCTGTGAAGGAATGCAATGCCATGAAATCGCATGTATTTGCCAATTGTCATCGTAAAGTCAACCCTGTGCGTTATTTCAAGTAAGTCTTTTACCAACTTTTAAAAATTTAGCAAGTATATTTATTTTACTTTGACGGACCGTACACAAGGTACAATATGGAGAGTTAAAAGAAAACAATGAAAACATGACAAAAAAAATCGTTACTGGATGTACTTTGAAACTCTTCATTAACATTCATTAATTAGCAAGGTATTGTTAATATCTGCACTTTGAAAGTGAGCGAAAATGAGTTTCGAACTTTATATGTTCGATGTAGGCAACATACATACAAAGGTTGGCAGAGAAGCCACATAAGTAGGTACCTCTATAGTAAGTTCCTCTGTTAATCATGGTTGCAAGCTAATTCACATGGAACGATTACATTATCAATGCTTGCATGCATGCTTGTTAACACCAATACTTCATCGACAATATGATTCCAAATTCTACATTTGATAAGTAGATTTATTTCTTTATCGTTTTGATACCAGATTTTAACCACGGTTGCAAGTAGAGTTAATAAATTACTAAAACTGCTATCAGAAGTTGGTTTAACATTACTTTCAATATGCTAAATTTGGGAATTTCATTGTATTTGCTAACTTTTCGCTATGGAGAAAAGCTACATTCATGAATATACTTTCCAGGAATGGAGGAGGGTATGCTGATTTTGTGCATCCCTCCCCTCACCCCAAACCGTAAATTTTAATACTGTACCAACCATGAAACAAGTGACTTCTTGCACCTTGCTGCAAAGCTACCTGTTGTAAGCATATTGGAATGCCTTTTAAAATTCTAAACTAGCCTTTTCAATTATTATATTGTTCATGATTTAATCAAACTACTTGTACAGTAAATTACTTACCAAACATTGATAAAACAATTTGGCGTAATCCTGTATTTGCACGGTTGCAAACTTGACCTGCACACTTTTAGAATTCTTACAATACGACCGCCTTTATAAAGGCAGCACGTGCGCGAAGATTTAAAGTGCAACATGGAGTAAGCGCACATCGAACGAACTTTCTCTGCTGTGGTGTGGACTTCTGAAGAAGAGGAACGGTGTTATCTTCCTCGAAAATTTAAGTGGACTGTTGTTGAAACATTCTTGGAGGTGATATTTGTGTATTCATATAATTTAATATAACTACCACTTTCAATAGCTAAAACATTCTAAAACTATTGCAACAGCTCCATCGTCGGCACTGTTGCTCGATTCTGAAGTAACCCTTAAGAAAACAAGGAAAATAAAACTTTCGTAACGTTCTTTGAAAGTGTATTGCTAAAGCAACGTTGCTCGGTGGAATAGACTTGCTTGATTCTGACTATTTAATTCGATGAACAAGGGAAATAATTCTGTCGCTTCCGCCACTAAGGGGGTAAGTGCCATTTCGACCAACATTGATATTTCTGCACTGGCACTTGCTCCGTTATTACACACACCTTTCAGTGAAAATACGAAAACGAAAGTTGCATGCTTTGTTTCCAAGCTATAGCGCTTTTGTATTTGGCACCGCTAGATGGCGTTAGCTTAAATGGCTCTCTACCAAGCAATAAGGTGGGTAGTGCCATTTGCCAGTAGGCTCTTTCAAGCAGTAAGGGGGCAACTGCCATCTTTAAACAACGGCAACAATGACATCCGTGCATGACAACACCACTCCAAATGGTGGAAAAACATCGTGTAAACACAATTTAAATTAACAATCTCAGGAGGGTTCCAATCTTCAAACGAGGAGTCACCATGGAAGATTAAAACAATGCAGTGTTAACCCAAAAGAGAGTATTGATAGGCACTTACCCCCTTTTTAATTTATGAAAATAGGCACTTACCCCCTTATTATTCTGCATTTTGTATAAAAACGATCAATTGCATTTTTTATTGATTTAGTGGAGCGTTAAGCCCTAATCAGACTGGCTGCTCGCGGCTGCACGGTGATGCAGTATGATGTAAAAAAGACTTCAACATTGGTTCGTAAATGCAACACCAACCGCAGCAATTTTGACCTTGTTAGCACGTAGTGACGCATCGTTTCGCACGAAATTGTCTTCTGTCTGGAGAGGGCTTTAGTGTTAATCTAGAATAGTTGTTAGTATTGTAACGCATAAGTCTGCAAGATTACTTTGACACTAATGCGTAAATTTATGACAAAGTAAAGCTAAACCCTCCCATCTTAAATTTCAGTACCGTTAATTAAGACACTTAAAAATCATGTGAGAGGTACGAAAACCACTCATGCTTTATAGTTATTCCGTAGTAATGTGTCTAAATCTTCATTCTAGCAGACAAATTCATCGTTCGTGCGGTCAACACAACCAAGTCTCGTTTGTGTGACGACACACTTCATCACCCGTTGGCGCATGCGCCCAACAAGCTCAGGCAAGATCGCGCTCGGCTCTCACATTCCTTACTGCTAGCGAAGAACAGATGCTTTCAAATGAAGCGCGCGCCCCCTAATCTTCTCCCTCCCCACAAGCAACAAGTGGACACTGTCCAATCGCTTATCTGCCCAGTATTTCGTTTTGAGTGGATTACCGCCTAGCTGAACGAACTTTCACAAGCTTTGTAGCGGTAACTATCACGGTAGCTACTTTCTTGAATACTTTAATTTAATAAATTACTCAGCGATTGAGTTTTGGTTCGCACTGTTATGGTTGAGCTGTCCGGTCTCGCAGCCGCCATGTCAGAAGCACAAGCTGGAGCGCACTCGCTAGTATGCTACGATGACGTCACTCCTCCAAGGTCCAAGGTGATGAAGTGTGACGTCAGTACCATGCGAGGAAATCGCGTTCGCTGTCTCGCGCTATGGAATCATCAAACTTAAATTCTAAAATTAACTATTGCTTAATTAATACGAATGTTGGAAACTTCGCGCAATTTGCATCATGTTTTTTTCGTACCTAACTAACAATAGTGAAATTTAAGATGGAAGCGTTTAGTTTTCCTTTAATAGTGTTTTTTTGCTCTCCTGAAAATTTACTTTTTGGCACTTGCCTCCTTATTGGCGGAAGCGACAAAATTACCCACCAATTCACAACGAAACTTTTCTTACAATATTACGTTTGAAAAGTCATATATTATTCTATTATGGCTTTGGCGCTTGATCTTTTGCTTGGAGAATTCCAAGTGTGCATTAAATCACTTACAGGGACACATTGTTGCAAAATGTATGCTATATCTGCTCATTTTCAAATCAAGTTACCTCAACGATTCATTCACAATCTTTGCATTTTGTTTAGGTCTTGCCTGATGGATATGTGTGAATGTCCTGCAGGGCGTGGGTGCTATTGTGAAGCTCTGACTGCGTACGCTCATGAATGTGCACGCAATGGGGTGGAGCTGGAGTGGAGAAACCAGACACGGTGCACTGGCCGACGGACGGGCAAGCAAGCCCGGAAGAAAGGGCGGTTGGGACAGTCGTCCCTCACCAGCCGCCCTAAAAAGACTGCCACTTTGCCGACTCCCGGTAATCGACAGCAGGGAGGCAGGGGAAAAGTCTTTGTGACCCATCACACTTTGCAAAGCCCCAAAACTTCACGACCATCGGAATGAGAGAGACTAGTTTCAAGTTCATTTTGATTTCATGAAGACATAGTCATCATTCTGCCCATCAGACTTGTGTAACAATAATCTGAGGAATTCAACGACTTTGCAAAGCCCCAAAACTTCACGACCATTGGAATGAGAGACTTTATTTCAAGTTCATTTTGATTTCATGAAGACATAGTCATCATTCTGCCCATCAGACTTGTGTAAAAATTATCTGAGGAATTTAACCATCCCCAAGAGTAAACGAAGAAGAGGACCCTCGAGAATGTTCTAGGCCGAACAATGGAATATGAAGAAATTTGCTCTTAGCTCTTAGCATAACCACAAGTACAAATTTTTTTTTTTTTTTTACTAAGAAACGCTCTTCATCAACTTCAGTTCACAGCATGATAACGACAAATAGTTCGAACACTTGAAAAGTGCTGCTTGCGCCAACTTCTCATTGTTGTTACACAAAAAACTGACACGCTGCAGCATTTAATGCAGCACGTGCCAAGAAACTGTGCCATCATCATTTCTGCGTATAAGGAATTGGCCAGTGTTGGGGCAAAAGCGTTCCAGCGCCGGTTTGTAACAAAAACACCCTCCTAGTCTACGATGGCTTGCACAAAAGCCGTTCCCTGTGCCACAAGTTTGCTCTGCTGTTTTTATGTTTGTCTGAATCCCGGTTTCGTTTCCTGCCAAGCAGGGCTTCCCCAGTCGTAAGTAGCATATAGTATATACACACACGTTTTGGAGCATGCATTATTAAAAACAAAACAAGAAAAAGATTAGGAACTCTTTCGTGCACAATAACTTATCTCGGCTATTCTGCCAAATGGGTGCTCTTCGGCAATAGGTGATCAGAAACTGCAAAGGGGACCCTGGCAAAGTACCAGCCAACTACGGGATCTATAGTGTTTATTCTCTCAGCCTCTCCAGGAGGATTGTACGAGCTCAATAATTCCCAGTCAAGTCGAGTTTTAGTTTTACAACATTTTTTTTATTAAATTTAACACTTAGTTCATCCCCAACTACTATTTACGTTTCCATCTGTATTTACTCATATTTACTTCTGTAAAGCTTCATACGAAAAATTTGAAATACTCGAAACATATAGTTTTCACACAGTGGGTGAATTGAGTCCAGCTTGAATCAGAATTCGACTCGAGTTTCGCACATCCCTGCCCCACAGGTGATCGGTGGTTTGTCCTACTGCAGCATCACCAATATGTGCCACATCGATTAATTGATTAGGGTTTCTGACTAACTTGGTGCACATTCAGTGCCACAATTAGCCATTTCCAAAGGGTATATAACTGTAAAATGTAGGCCCGGCCCCCCCCCCCCCAACGACTAAACAATTTTGGAAATTTTTTTTGTAGAATATTGATGCAAAAATTTGGGCCCCAGCAGCACTGTGCACATTCCTGCCGTTTTTTTTAACGATTTTCATTGGACCAAAAGCCAACTTAATTAGATTGCTAAAGAAGCCATTTAGTGAATAACAATTGGCATGCGGTTGCATAAAATAGCGTGTTAAAAAACTAAACACCACATCCCTCGTCGGTTTTTGACTTTTATGTCCGACAAACAATTTGTTTGAATTTTCCAGCGTTCTTTTTGCTTTTGAAACATCAAGTACGGTAACGTAGATTTCACTTACATATTAGTGTTAATTTTTACATATATTTAAAAACAGGCCTTCATTGTCTTCTTAAACCCGACTTATCCAAACTGACCTTTATACATTATTGCTTCCTTCACACAAAATGGCAGTGTATGTTCGAATTAGCATGTTTTTTGTGTACGTCAGATCACCACCGAAAGGTGCACTAGCCAAAGTTTTGCTACTCACAAAAAAAAAACGAGTTGCAGTTTTGATCTCTTGACAGAAAGTGACAAAAGTTGAAAGCGATGCTTGTTCCACTTCAGCCATGTTTCCCTTGTCGTCTTGTGTCTTTAAGTCAGTGTTGAATGTTTGTATTGTCTCGTCTTGTGTCGGGGTTATCAACCCACTCCCTAGCTTGTTTTCAGTGTTATTTATATGGAAATAATATTCCAAACAATTCTTTATTTATCTTGAGGGATTCCCTACAGAGAGCTTCTAATAAAATATGTTACTAAAAAGTGTCTGTTTATAATCTTAAATAAATTGCTTACTGTTTTCGAACTGCTAGCAGTCATGACAAAGACTACATTCTTTTCACCATATGGAACTGCCATTGTTATTTATGACGAACCTGTCAACTCGATGGATTCAGTGCCTATTCACCTTATAATGAGAAGTTTAACTGCTTCTTTTATTTAAGGCCATGCAAATTGTTTACAGTTATGTACTGATAAATTACCGAGGCTCAAAATGGCTATGTTAATCCCACCACTAAAGTGCACATTTCCCTAATCTTGACCAATTTGCCGGAGGCCGTGGACGTTCTTTTCTTTTGAAGCAAGCAGACGAAAATGTAACCAGAAGACTCAATTTTCTTGACTCTGCCTGATGAAGATTGTTGAAATACAATCGAAAATTTGCAAGATACTGACAGTATTCTGTTTTTGAAAGTGAGCGTAATGAGTAATTTCCAAGATCAATGTGGTACACACTAGTGGAATAGAAAGAATCTACCATGGCGCCAGCTAGTGACAGTAATATTGTTACTCTTTACAACTTGCTTCCAGGTTCATGAGTACATACCAAATTTTTAATTAAGGATGCAAGTGGCTTGTTTGTTGTGTTAAAATAATATTTCTTTGTGCATTCCTTTGCTTGCCGCAAGCAAGCGTTTGAGAGAACTACATGGCGATAGAAGCTGCAAATTTTCGTTTGGTGGCAACCCACCTTTAAATAATGGTTCGATCGTAGTTTTTACATTCTATATCATCTGGCTCAGGTTATTTTCTATTTCCTAAAGTCTGCTATTGTGGCTCAATTTCCTTTATAGCATTCGGCTATAATTGAGGGTTTGAAATAACCAGTATTTTGCCAGTACACGAGTGGACTTCTAATGACTTCAGTACGCTAACTTTATAACGAAACCTAAGTGTGCAAAAAAATGGTCCATTGTACAGAAAGTTTTTAACAAAACCACATATCTATGCAGGGTACCCACTTAGAGGAAGCGGTTTGCTTTCATTCTCGATGCCCATGTTAGGGCAATGACGTCACCTTCGTGGATCGTGGGCCTTTTATGGAAAGACGAAGCTGCTTCTAGTCAAGATACGGTACTTTTACATTTGACTTTGTTTACGAGCAGCATAAAAAGTCTACGTATTGTGAAATACCAACACTGAAGCAAACAAAGTTACAGGTAGGCTGACGAAATGCGACGGAAGCTAGTACCGTTAAGCCAAATATAGAAAACATCATTAGCATCGTAAAACTGAACGAAAGTAAAAATTACTGCAAAAACCGACACAGAACTCGAAATTGCTTCCGACAATCGTTTTGCGTCAAGAAAACAAAAATTCTCACACCGATTGTCACTTATGCTTTTATGAAATCTATAATTTGTGCGTTTCAGCACTCAACTCCTTTCCAACAAATTTCCTTTGGTGTCAGCAAATTAAATTTGGAAAGGAGTTTCGTGCTAAAACACATAAATTATCGATTTTGTAGCAGCACTCAGGGTATTAAATTTCAATTTTGAGTTTTGGTTCAGGTTTGCATTTTTCATTGTTGTTAAAATTCAGTGATGTCTGCACCGATGCAGTTTCATAAATTGAATCCTTATTAGTATGTTGGCGTTCTGTTGGTACGACGGTATGCTGGTTACAACGTTCTGTTTACAGAGCTGTTACCCCTGTACAGAAAGAATCTCTGTATAGGTATCTAACATAGCAACAGAAAGTGGCCAACCGAATAAGATTAAAATTGTTTCCTGTAGGGAAAATTTCTTTATGCACGAGTCTACTGTAATGTTTTATCACATTAAATAGAATCACCTACCATTTCCCACATGTGAGGTAGTACTGATCCAACTTCAAATTACTCAGCCCATGATTTTAACGACCTGAAAAAAAAAATCACTAAGTCAACAAACTGTTCTCTACAGTTTTTTGATTTTGCAAGCTACGACAAGCAATTGCATTAAGCTACCAACTGACATACTCAAATCTAGCACCGGCAATAAATCCATAATTAGAAAAGTGAGTATAATCGAGTTCCTACAGCACATTTTACTGTGACGGCGATAAAAGTGATACTGATGGCTGAACGTAACTGAAATTGCTCACTTTATCATCCTAGCATGGCACATTTTCACCTTCATTTTAACTGCCCAATCCAAGATTGCCAAGTATTTTCTGGTATCTAAAGCTCTCAATTTAGGGCACAAATAACTGAGATTAACTACATTTTTTACTTTCCCAAAATACCGGCAACCGGCGTTTACAGTGGTTTGAAAACGACATAACTTCATAAAAACACACACAACCACCAGGCAGAAACACACACACAAGTTCCTTTGAATTTTCGGTGAATTCCACCCCGTTCACCTTCTTCAGAAAAAATGTCAACACAAAAACGTCCGAAAACTACATGACTGTCAAAGTTCGCGAATTCTAGATTTCAAAGACTCAAAGGTTTCTGCCTGGTGGTTGTGTGTGTTTTTATGAAGTTCTGTTGATTTTTTACTTTTTTATAACTCTCCACATCCAAAAATAAACAAGCGATTAATGAGATGCAGATTTTCCATAATGACACAAAAGACTTACCTGGCTTTAGCATGTTGATAAATGTCAGCCTTCACCAGGTGTCTTCACATCATAAGCTCACCTACCTAACAAAAACGAAATAAGAAGCATATGAGGTTGGAGGTATGGATAGAAGCTTAAGAAAAGAGAAGCATAACGACTCGTAAAATTAGTGCATCAGTGGTCATAAACTGAAAGTCAGGGGTTGATTGGGTAACCCCCCCCCAAAAAAAAGGTCATGTACTTGGTTGGCTACTTGCTACAGACTTAGGGGTTAGGTCCTAAAATGATCTTGCATAAATAAAGAATAAATCACAGGATAAAGGATAAACAAAGCAAACAGTCTCCATGAAAGACTGGCCTTGGGAGGATACAAGATACACTAATCTGAGAAAGAAAACCAGAGAAAACAAATGTCGTGACTGGGACTCGAACCGAAGACTTCCCGCATACCTCATGTAATGTGAAGGCATTTAAAGAGTATCTGAACCCAAAAATCTGCTCCTTCCCACCTAATAGAATAATTTGCGACTTGAACTTTCAGCCTGGAGCAAACGACCATACGGCAGCTCTTGACCATCTATGAAGCGTGAAAAATTAAATTATTGTGCTCTGAAGTGGTGACAAATGATGCATATTTTTCAACATATGAAAAAAAATTTTCTTTTCTTTATGCATGACTTACAGGAACACCGCCATCGCTGCTTAACATTTTTGAAAGTCGCCGCTGCTCTCTAAATATTTCCGCACCGATTTATGCTTCCACCTATTGTTTTAAAGGGGTGGAAGCTTGCCCCAACACTCCATTTACGTAGGAGACTTACTTAATGTACATCTCCAAGAATTGTCTCGTTGCCAGTAGATACATAAACACCAAATGTTGAAAGTTGGCAATAGAACATGCATGTTATTACCTTCCACTCGAGGTGGTCACGCCTTGTTCAGTAGCTTGGCAGCTTCCTTCAAGACAGCGGGAGAAAAGGTAGGTGGATCTGGAGCCAATCGGACGCCAGGAACATCTAAAATAGACACGTCTAGAAGAAAAAATGAGAAAACTTGTAGGTACCAGTGAGACAGTAGTAAAGCACAAATCTTGTTCAAAACATTCACCATTTTAGTTTGAATAACTAGCAAAAATCGACACTATTCTATGGACAAATTCGAAACGAACCAACATACTCAGCATCGACCAACTTTAGACAGGCTGTTGACCAATCACACCGAAAGAATCCAACTATCTACATAGTTGCTGCATTTAATGAGAATGTGTACTTTTGAACTGTGATCCTGCAATGATATAGATAGGAGACTGTACAGTAGGCGGAGGGCCTGAAGGATGTAGATAGGCGATTGTACAGTAAGTAGTAGAGAGCCTGGATGATGTAGATAGAAAATTGTACAGTAGTAGTAGGAGAACCTGGAGGATGTAGATAGGAGATTGCACAACAGGCTGTCAAAAATGTGCGTGTTGGTTCGTTTTGTATTTTGTGCATAGGCTTGTACATCTATTTCTTCGAAAGGACAAACCCTCATTAGAATTTAGTATGGTTTGGAGTTTATAAACACCTTCACGTCCACGATGTGCAGGGCCGGATTTAGATCTTGGGGGGGGATCGGGACACTGCAGATAAGCTGGTGTTTCAATTCACCCTGGAAGCTTAGCTCCAGTGTAAAAAATGTTTGAAGAGGACCAATCAGAGTCAATTAGGGGTCCGGGGAAGCGCTCTCAGCATCCACAGCGGGACCTGGAAGCTGAAGTACTTTATGGTTATAGGGGTCGGACGAATATTTGAATATTCATTCATTAAGAGCATATTCAAATAGGATATACCCCACTCAAATATTACGTTAACTTTGCAACGTGTGTATTTTTTTTTTATTTATTTCTGTGTTAACCTCGTTTCCCCACGGGCTTCTCAAGCTCTGGTCCCCGCAATTCTTTCGTCTCTTCTTCCCTTTCCCCTTCCCTCCTAACTATGCGCTACCAGAAGATGTCAGATGTGTGCCCTCCCTTGTTGTTTTTAAATGTCACCTGTCCCTGTGCAAGACTATGCGATAGTTGCTGATTAGTACGGTCTTTTTTTGTCCATCTGGACATTTCGACGTGCTTGGATTACTTACTTGTATACTCTAGTGGGAACACTGAAAGTTACACACGTAGCAAGTTTCTTTTTTCATTCAGATTAAATAATTGATGGTTGTTTTCAAATGCTGCGCATACCTATTAGACTAAATTAAACTTTACTTCGGCATTTAAGGTAAAACTGATTTAGCGAATACAGTATAACTTCGTTAATAAGAACCGTTTAATAAGAACTACGGTTAATAAGAACATTTTGAGCAGTATTTTGAGCGTATTAAAGTGGTTTAACTGTATTCTACTGCATTTTTTTTCCTGTTCGCGCTGAGCCCCTATTTACGGAATCAATGCTGTATCCGACTTCTGGAGCGTCCTTTTTCACACATTGGATAGGAATTTGTTTAGCATTATGACACATATGTGCAAATGCTTGAATATTTTAGGATCACGCTGCTTTCTGTAAATGCCATGTGGCGATTTATATTGAACAAAATCAGATATTGAAATGGAATTACTATTTCAATCATGCCGTTTCTAATAAAATATTCTTTAATATATTATTGGCTAAAGGCAGACCCTTTGGCTGGGGTGGCCTTGGGGTAATTGCCTCGTAATAAACCCGGTTCCGAGGACGTGGGAGTCTCCGTTTCCACAAGGCTGTTGCGGATACTATTTGTATCCTGGCTCCGGGACCCATGATTCAACATCACATTAATCACACAAAGCGCAGTACTTATTCTTAAATTTTCGAGGAAATAACGTTCCTCGTCTTTGGAAGTTGAAAAAACGGCGAAAGAAAGGAATCACTACATAATCAACGCATGAAATTCGAATTTTGTTCCGAAATTGCGCTACACCGTAATTCGAATTTCAAGCAATGCTCAACAGGTAGTGGCTCTTTTCTTTCGCCGTGTTTTCAACTTCTGATGAAGAGGAACGTAATTTCCACGAAAATTTAATAATAAGTACTGTGCTTTGCGTGCAACTGGTGATTATTATGTGAACTTGTTGAATTATGTCTTTATACAATCGCTGTTATCGCCGGTTGCCGGTTTTTAAAGCCCTCTCCTCCTTCACTCCAACGCCATTTCAATGTAGTTTCATGCGAAGTTCGTGCCAGGACTAGTTGTAGTAATATTTTTCACAACTACTTATTATGTTAAAACATACACAGCATATTTTTAACATGGATTATCCCTGAAAATAGTTACGACCAGTCGTTCCATAATTGACCGCAAGGGGTCGCGACCCAGAAAGACATATGGAACATGGGATTGTATTATTATACACACGCCTTCGTCGCGCCCTCCTGTCCGCTACTCCTGATATGGGCAAAGTCACACGACACAAACTAAAATCTGAAGAAGTAGGAGAAAAAGTATAATCGTGAAGAAATAGTGCATTTAGTAACCATCAGAGACAGGTTTGACACAAGGCTTCCAAAACAAAGAACTATCTACCTCACAACTATTGAAAAACTAGCAAGAAATACGGAAAACTGTATACTAAAATGTTCAGTTAAGAAGAAAAATCAACGTACACCATAAAATTGGCAAAGATCGACTTAATACGAGAACATGTATCAAAGCAAACTTACAGTGTGGGAGATTATATACAGGTGGAGGTAACCCTGAGAAGTATTTGTGCCCTAATGCTGCTTTGGCTGATATGCGTTCTTCAGGAATCAACTGCAAAGAAATATATTGTTAAAGCAATACTGCAATACTGTATTTAAAAAACACATTAAAAGCAACGTTAAACCATATTTTTTTTCCATGATTGTATGAAGGCCAAAGATACGCCAACATCTTTTTTTTTTAAAGGCAACCTCAGTACTGAATTACAGTAGAATTTTTTAATAACGAAACACCTTATTAAAAAAACCTGCTAAGGCCATTAAAAAAAGAAAAGTTGGTTCTCAGGCCCTCCCGCATCGATTTTTTAACGGGAAATAAAAAGAAACGACTCAGCAGAAATAAGAGTTACAGATCAAAAATGGTCCTAGTGAGAAATAAAAATATAAAATTACCATTCTTGTCGTTAAATAATTTTATGGACACGTGGTAAGCAGAATTATAATGCAGTGTTCTTCATTTTACCCAAAATAAAATTTAATACCCCAAAATGTACAGAAAAATAGGGCCAAAAAATTAAAAAAATTAAAAATAAAATATCGCCCTCCCGCACGGATTTCATGAGAAAAATGCCTGAGAACCAACTTTCTTTTTTTAAGTGGCCTAAATAACGAATATTTTATTTCTTTTTGGTTGATGCTACTTGTTTTCTAAGTTATAATTTGCGTACACAATGAGTAACTACTAACTAGTACTCAATTTTCCTTATAAAGAGGTAAATAATTCATTCCCATCAATGACATTTGCTTCGTTGTAACAAGTTCTGGGAAGATGAACAATCAGTAATTCATGAGGTAAATAAGTGTTGCCTCCTACTTCATTCTAACTCTCCCCCTTCCATTCTGAATGCTTTATCCCTGTATTTTCATCCTACGACAAGTCCATTCAAGGTGTGGGGGAGGGAAAGAAGGATGAGAGGAATGCCAACCGAAACCATTATTGTCATGGTGCGATCTGCACCAGACTGCATTGTTAAAAATATTTAACAGTCGAACTAACTAGAACATGAAGCAGGTTCGGAAAATCGAAACTTTCGGATATCTGAATTTATGCTAATAAAACAGCATATACCCTAAATCAGGAATAAGTGTTTTAACTGTAAAAGTTACCACAATGTGGTATACTACCAGGCATTTTTCTTGGAATGTGGGCTGCGAGACCAGAGACGACTTCTTCAGTCGTGATTAGTTTATGAACAGCACAACCTAAAAGTGTTATTTCACAGAAGTCTCGAAAAACTTCAGAACTAATGCCTGCATTGGGAACATGGTTGGGCGACATTTATTCTTAAAGATTGACATAACGTCGAATTTACTTTGGTTTAACAGAAATTACTCTTACATCTTGGAAGTCTACCAAGGTTTTGCCTGAACCGCTGCCCAAACCGAACCAAAGCTAGTTTTAGTTTTCCATTTATGGTACTCAGTTGAGGAAATTATGTCAATGCCATGGAGGATTTTGTATGTTTGAAGCACCTAGCCTTCAAGTTTTGGAAAACAAAACGTAACTTTTTGTCACACAGTAGGAGCTTTCAAATAGGTACTCGCTACAAAAACTCTTTAAACACTTTTACCTCTACTTACCTGCAATAAATCTGATGCCAGACTTTCAGCTTGTGAAGATTCCTTCAGTTTCGGAAAGGCAGAAGTGAGTCGTACTGGCTTATGGCGCCCAAACTTTTCTATAAAGTCAAAACCTTAGAATTAGCAAGTAGAAAGACTGTAACAATGAGTCAAACATTGCAATTACTGTTTTAACATACTTAAAATTGGAAGATAGTTCCACATATTACCATTTTAATGTACCTAAATATGCATTTAGATACGTACATTAAAATAGCAATGTTGGGAAGTAGCCATGAAGACAGCAAGCAAGGACTGCCAACCCCCTGATACAGGTTCTTCTTTCCTGATTTGGAACGGTTACTGCACGCTCGCTGGTCAAGAGTTATCAGACAGAAAAAGACAACATGGCGTCAACGAGTCAGGCTGCATGAGAGTTCAGCTCCACAATAAAGGAGTTTTAGAGCAAAAAAACCAAACAAGTTTCTTCATTTCAACTAGGCAGGAATGCTATCCGGGCAACAGAGACCCCGTTCCAACAATTAATTTTCAGTTTTAAGTGTTTTGTAACATCTATGCTTCAACAAGATGCATATCATTTCCGGCATCTCCACTGTTGTGTGTCTCAGTTTCGTCTTCTACGACAGAACTTTAGGTATCATTACAAAGCATTCCCTTATCAATAACAGTAGAGGCCATTCAGGCCATTTACAACTGCAAAAACTGTTTGTGCCCTGCCCATGCACACGTTATTTCTTGTTAAAAAATTATCAGTATAGGCAGATCTTGACAAACCTTTTTTTTAGTTCCTTTTTAAATAACCAATACCAAAAATCATAGCCTTACCTGTTCGGTAGTTCGGTAGTTTGCTTACACCTTGCCAAACTTCTTCTGTTGGCGTGCCACGCACCTGAAAGTAATGCACTTGTGAGGAAGAATGAAAAATGCCAAGTCATGTTAAAACAATAGGATTTTACGTGCAAAGCCATACCTTCCAAATTTTATTGAGTTGGTCAAAGACATCACGGACTCCAGGAAAGGCCGGCATCCCATTCATCATCTCCAAAAAGATGCAACCGACTCCCCTGCAAAAACATTGAAACCAAACAAGATGGAAATTATTAGACATGAGACAAGTTTTTTTTCTCTTTCGAAAAGTAGAACAAATTTTACAGTATAAAGAGTATATTCTTCGCATACTTGCCAATCAGTCTAAAAATGTTTTGAAGTTTGTTAGACACCGTCAAGCGGCGATTACAGTGGAACTAACAGTTTAACAGTAGAACTAACTAGAACATGAAGCAGGTTAGGAAAATCGAAACTTTCGGAAATCTGCATTTATGCTAATAAAACAGCATGTACCCTAAATCAGAACAAAGTGTTTTAACTGTAAAAGTTACCACAACGTGGTATACTACAGTCAAATTTATTGGAATGTGGGCTGCGAGACCAGAGATGTTTTCTTCAGTCGTGATTATTTTACGAACAGCACAACCTAAACGTGTTATTTCACAGAAGTCTCGAAACACTTCAGAACTAATGCCTGCATTGGGGACATGGTTGGGCAGTGGTGTGGGCGATATTTATTCTTAAAAATTGATATAACGTCGAATTTACTTCGGTTTGACAGAAATTACTCGCACAAACAGTCTACACAATACCAAAAGTTCCATGCAAATGATAATTTACAGGCGAATTTTTGGTGGATGATATCTGCCACTTTTTCTCGCAGCCTACTTTTCTGCTTTACTTTTTACGTGCAGAAGATTCTTCAGAAAGTTGTGAAGTTTACCTTTGACAGAACAATATCTTGCAAGTTTTCGTTCATCAGTTGCACCTGAGATGTTAAACTCAGCCGATTATCTTCATCAAGCACACTCACAAGTCAACAGACAGGCTTTGTCAAAGCCTGACAGTTTTTCTACTGACTTGTGAGTGTGCCTGATAAACATAGATTTTTGGGTTTGACATATACGGAAAATTTGCAAGATGTTGTACTGTTCAAACATCTTTGCTCTTGAAATTGTGCGTATTTTCTTAGTTTACGATTCCTTGCGAATCAAAAGTCCACAACCACCTAAAAATTCTATTGATTCACAAACTTATTCCTGAAATAGTGCATAGAATTGATATGAAATGCTTATGTGAATCAGCTGATGGGTTTACAAGTTATTGTGGATAGACAGATGACACACAGACAGACAGACCAAAACAGGACGAGCTGCTCTTCATGTGTTACCGATCTGACAACAGCCACTAATACAGTAAAACCCCATTATAATGATTCACGGGTCTTAATATCATGGCTTTTTTTTTAAACCCTGTTATAACGAAAAACAAAGGTTTTTTTTTCAATAAAAATGCATGAAAAGGTTTTTTTTAATAAAAGGTTTCTTTATTAAAGAAAACATGAAAACAGATAAACATATCCGTGCTATACGTTGTTCCCACGGCTAGTCAAGTCTTCCTTGCCCATACAAGGTGGTCCATAAAAAACTGACGACCCAACATTTTCTAGTTAGCACCCATCAGAACCAAGAGAGGACTGAAATCTTCCCATTTCGTTAGATTTGATTTCTGTCCTCTCCTGGTTCTGAAGGGTGGTAACTAGAAAAGTTGGACTTAGAAAATGTTGGGCAGTCAGTTTTTTGTGGACCACCCTGTATTTAATGGATCATTTTCACTTTTTCTTCAACGTTTGGGGCCAGAGGCCAGTCGGAATTTCCCAACCTTGTCAGTCCACTTCTGAACTGATGGTCTGCTGATTTGTTTTGAATATGTCAACATTGTTTGTTATTTAAAGGACTTTGAACGGCTATAGTTTTAAAACAATGGAACTATTAAAGCTCTATTCTATAGAACTAATCCCATCCTTTGCAATCGGGCTCACAACTATAACCCACTTTAGAAAAGCAGCGACTTCTAATTCCAGCATTATTTCAGGAAACCAAATTAACCAATTTTTCTCAGCATATTTTGAAGAATCATTTGCAATGATGTAAATTCTATTCAATAGCTCAAATGATAATTACCTAACCAAACCCCAAACTGAGTCCTAAAAAGAGTTTAGCCCGATGTCTGACGAACCAGTGTTTTACTTTACCAACTTTGTGTTACGCAAACAAAATAAATCCAGTATTGCCATAGAACCAAATCAATACGTATCGGATCAGACAAAAAAAAAAGTGTGGCATCTTGTAGCTTGTTGATACATGAGTTCCGCATCTAGGAGAACTTAAACCCATTTGCGGCATCTTGTATCAAATATTAGCAGCAATTCTAGTTCAAGACTCAGTGTGGTTCAATTCTGCCTGTCTTTTATCCTTTCGACTCACCACATGTCGAGCGACGTGGAGTAATCAGTGGAACCAAGCAGTACGTCAGGGGGTCGATACCAAAGGGTCACCACCTCATGAGAGAATGTCCGACTCGGCACCGACTTGGCTCGAGCAAGACCTGTTCATAAAAACACCAAAACTGAATTAATAACTGAAATTTGTCGGACAGCTCTTAAGTTAAAAGCGAATCGCTGTTATTGCCTTGACACGGTACGTAACTATGCTTACCAAAATCGGCCAGCTTCAACTCTCCTAATTCACTGATGAGCAAATTTTGTGGCTTCAGATCCCTAAATAAGGAACAAAAACGTTAGAAGGATCTCAGCCATGCCGAAGCCAAAAGGTTTCCTTTGCCAAATACAAGTGACACGAAACCTCATTATTATAAATAGGTTGGCATAACAGTTCTGGAAGGCAGTTCTGGAAACAGATTCAAGCACTTTCAAGCACCGAAATTTTCCAGAAATTCCAGGGCTTTCAAGGCTTTTTACTGCAAAAAAGTTGTAAATGGACTGTAATGCATTAGCATCTGGGCCCAGAACTAGACTCGTGGAAGAAAGTAGAATGCAGCTGCAGTAAATTTCCTCCCAAATATCCATAATTACGATTTTGATAGTCCAATACTCTATTCAGTCGTTTCTACTGAAAACATATACACATTCCCACATGACAAGACATACTGACTTTAATTTTCTCGACACAACTTGTAGGAAGTTCTGTATACGTTATCTCAAGAATATTGTTTGAATACGTAACATAGAAGAAAAAAACCTACACCTTACCTGTGAAGTATACGTCTTTGATGACAAAAAGCCAAACCTCTTAACAACTGGAAGAGGAGGAGCTAAAAACAAAATGCTTGTTAAGATTCCAGTTAGGTCTAGTGCTAACACTGTTTAATTTAACCTTACATGGCTCAAAGCTTATTTAAAATACCACACAAAACTTTAATTTGAATATAACTCCAACAACAATGCTTAACTTTAATAAAAGCCCCTTAAAAATATCGATCGTTTAAAAACAGGCCTTGCTGGTGACTTTGCTTAACACTGTTACCTACAAATTTTTAGGGTAATTACTGTATGGAAGATGAAGCTTTATTATATATTATTAGTAGAACTACCTGGCTTCGTTCAGGTAGAGTAACTTTGCCCATTACTAAACATTTACCTTTACATTCCAACAAAGAAATGATTCGGTGTTCATCCCACACGAAACATTTTTTTTAAATGTCTTTTTAGGTTTGGTTAACGCACAATCTATTTTTGAGTTAACGATGAAGATGGCCGTCGAACAAACAGCAGAGGTAACAGACTAACTGGTCTCCTCCCACCCTATTGAATAATTATAGTATTAGAAAGCCAAAAGCGGGGCTAGCAGACACCCTGGGCGGAACGGCGAAAAAGGCAAAAAATAAATGAGGATTTGATTGGTTTAAAATTTTATTTTAACGTTATCTCATTTGATTAGCTCAGAAATCATAAAAGGTAACCACAATTTGAATGGGTTTTATTTATTTTTTCCAGAATTATCAAAATTAAGTTGAAAAAAAATCACTGTAAACACGCTTATTTACATAAAGTCAAGATATTACTTCATACAATTATGAAGGCGAATATATGAAGTGATATCTTACCTTTATGAAAATAAGCGTGTTTACAGTGATTTTTTTCAACGCAAGATGAATTTTCATAGTAAACATTGTGACGTTTTCAAAATGAAGTTATGGGCCAAAATGGCTGAAATGGCTATTTTGGCCTACCTTTTCATGCCAAATTATACCCATAGTTTTGTACAAAAAATAAATTCCTTTTAATCCCAGCGTTGCTTACATGGTTTCTGAGATTATCTATATATATAATTACACAAGATCCGCAATGCAGCCATCTGCAGCAGCTGCATAAGATACCATCTTCGCCATCTACCGACGAAACGGCAAATTATAAGAGTAGCAGCCATGAGATAGTAGCTGCGCCCGGAACGCAACGGCCAGCAGCGCGAACATACGATGCCACCTACCGACCGAACGGCAAATTAAATGGGGGGGGATGGG
>JAHWFP010062660.1:53736-86523 GCA_023313725.1 Lithobius niger
GACGTGCAAACCCAAGTTGAGTGAGTTAAACCTTTAATATTTTGAACATTATAATTCTGTACTACAAGTTACAGAAGGGGGAAGCCGAAGACCACTAAATAAATTATCTCTCCTTTAGAATCAAGAGTTATTTATTACACTTACCCGAAAAGTTGAAAGAGAGCGTGATCGCCTCTGTGCATTTTGAAGGAACATTTCTGATTTTGGCCGGTGACCCCTTCCGGTTCGTGAGTGATGCGTCGCAACCGATTCAAACAATGACTTGGTACTGTCTGCTGATGACCACTGACGCTGTCGAAAATCAGTCTTGCACAGCGTACTCCAGTTTAACTCGTCTGCTGTTAAAAGATAAAACAATGTGTTGGCAACAGAAACGAGATGAAGTGACGACTCTATTTTCTATACAATTTTCTGACCTCACTAAAACTATATTTTTTTTTTGGGGGGGGGGTTCATAAATCACTGTACACCACCAACATTTTATTGTAATAATCCTTATATAGATAATCTTACAGCACACAGTGGTATATGAACTACTTGAACATGTAAAGATGGCCCTAACATTATCCTTTAAGGGCATCTAAAATTAACTTAAGCAATCGGAAAGTGGCATAAAGTAGAAAGAAAAGTACGCCAAAAATAATAAATAAAAAAAAAGAAAAATTCTGAGCAAAACCGCATAATTTCGACGAGAGGAAAGTTAGTGGTAAAAACTGCAATACAGTGCCTTTGGGCACTAGAGATGGGTTTCCCCACTCCCAACCACTTTGTGGAAATTTGCGTACTCTCTGCAAAACATAGTCAGTAATTGAGTTGGCCGTTTTATTTGCAAGTAGTCCTGTCAACCCTCAGGGCCGAAAATAATGGGGTGGGGGGAAGGGTTTTAAAAAAATTGGATTCCAATCGGAAAATTGTACCAAAGGATTGACTTGGTGATAATTTAATAAAGCTACGTGACTACCTTCACATGGAGAGTCGAGAAATTTGCTATGTATTTTGTATGGAGGGTAAATATATTGTAACTTTTCGGCAAAAGTCAAGATTGTTGCAAGTAAATTTTCAACAAGCCATTGTTTGTTTTTATCGGACATTTTGAAAACACGTCGAGAGAAACACATACGGCGGCATCACTTCGCTTCGTGCAGTTGGTGTTGTTTTGGCTTCATGATTGGAAGACTGTATCTCCTCACGTTCCGTTGTTTCTTGACACAAGTAACCATAAGAGCCACGAATAACAACCATCCAACATGAAGCCAAAACATTGCGACACTACAGTCGGAAGAGATGCCCGGCAGCACAAGCTTCTCTTGAAGAAGCAAAGGAACGGCTTGTTAGAAACTCACGTACTGTTCCTGAGCGAATGAAATCCGCACCATGGGAGTAGATACACGCAATATAATAATGATTTGTCACCGAGCTAACCTGAACTGTGATGCATATGGTTAAGTTTCTCCGCCTTTGTAACTGGTGGGACATGGCCATTTAATTCGCATTTAGAGTTATTTTGAGCGAGGATGTTCAGATATTCCTCTGAATAACCGCTGCGCACCATCTTCTTCTTGAATTTTTTTTCCTAAAACAATGAAGCAAGACGTGAACAGTACGTAAAACAATAAAAGGCATTCATTCTCGTACCAAGGCACAAAACAGGACAAAAAAATAGAAGCACGAATGAATGCTGTGAAAAAATAAACAACTACTGCCTATAAGTTTTGTTCTATCACAGAGTGTAAGTGTGTTATATAGTTTGCATTTATTTCTCAGAATAAGTAACAAACAAATAACTTCTACAATTCAAAATTTATTGAAAAATGAACGGGTTGCCACTGTTCCTACACCAGACAGAGACATCAGGACAGAGTGAGAATTCCTGGCCTTCAGGATGCACATGCACAGCCAAGCAAGCAAGCAGAGAGAAAGAGCTCGGGAAGTGGGCAAGCTCGGGAAGTGGGCAAAGACGGAGTACTGTAAATGGGCTCATCCTCCCATACTGCCCCAGATTATAAAAATTAAAAGTTTGTTCCCAGCTACACTGAGAGACAGTCACACCTGTGCGAGAGGTCTCTGGCTACAGTTATGAGACTAGTCTAGTCACTTTTCTGTCCACGATACGCATTAGCCCAGAATTCCTTGTATCCAACGTGGTGGCTACTGGCTCAGCTCGACAATACAAGAAGCGTCATCATAAAGGCAAGCCCTTTACGATGTTTTATTGTCAAGGTGAGCCAGTAGCCTCCACGTTGGATACATGGAATACAGAACACAGAAGCAAAAAGGTTCCGAAAACCGTCATTTGTCGTCAATGCACTAACATTTTAAAATAACCTGCTGCCACTCTACAAGTGTTTTACAGCATATCAAAACAGAAAAACCACGAATGATTGTAAACAATGACGTGACGCAAAATTGACCGTCATCGGAGCTACCAGCATCTATTGAAAACAAACTGGAACAGATCAATCTGCATCTGCCTCAAACATCATAAGTTGGTTTGGCATAAATTTTACGGTTGCATTCTACGAAAATGTTGCAGGTGTACGTAAAACAAAGATTGCCTTGTAAGTAGGGATCAACTGAATCTACGGCTACCAAATCCGGATCGCTACATATAATGTGCAAGACTTGTGGAATCGGATCCGGATCCTACCCGAATCCCCCCCCCCCCCCCCAAAAACAACTCTGTTTCATCCCTTTGTATTTTAATCAGACTAAATTTTCTCTCTGCCTGAAATATTAAATAACTTTAAAGTCTGAATAAACAATATTTGCAACTTGTTCATTGGTTTTTCCGCTTTAACATCTGAACATATTATGGTAGCTATTTGAAATTGGCTCCATTGGACAGCTTGTAAAAAATACGCTTCGACTGCTGTATTGGAATGTCCAAATTGGCCAAAGGTTAGTTAAGTTATTGAAAAATTATCTAGACATTAAAAAAGTTTTGCCGAATCCTAATCCTAAAAATTCGGCTTCAAAGTCGGTTCAGAATCATATTCAGTCAATCGCTACTTGTAAAGTTTGCGTAGGTTCTTTGTTGCTTAATACAATACGGTGATCCTTTCAGATAGTATAAATAGTATAAATAAATAGGAAGAATCCAAGCACGGCGAAAGTCCAGATGGACAAAAATAACCGTGGAAGCCATCAGTTATCCCGTGGTTTTGCACAGGGACAGACGACGTTTAAAAACACCAAGGGAGGGAACACATCTGACATCTTCAGGTAGAGCATTCCACGCTCTGACCATCCTGACAACAAAGCAAAATCTCCGAACATCCACCAGATATCGCCGAAGAAACCAAGTACAACGTCCAGCAAACCTATCAACCCAAAGAGTCAGGAGCTTCCTCCACTCGATGTCAACGAGACCGCTGAGGAGCTTGAAGACACAAACCAGATCGAGACTTTGTCTTCGATCAGCAAGCGTTTCCAACCCAAGCGAGCCCAGACGAACATCATATTCAGAATGACGTAAATTGCAAAACATCCTCGTAAATCTTCTTTACAATGCTTCGACATTCCTAATGTCACCCAACAGATAAGGGGTCCAGACAGGAGAACAATATTCCAACAGAGGTCTCACCAAGGCTTTATTATAAGCCAGCACTAACACATTGATGATCAAACATGTGTTACAAGTAAGGCTAGGCCGATCCCGATTACCAATCCTGATGTTCACGAATATTTGCAATATCGTTAAAAATCGCGATCGGTAGATAAAACCAAGATAAATCGGTAATAAACCAAATCAAAGATATTTTCACTTCTCGTCTACTGAATATAACGTTTGAATACGCCATTTTGAAGGTTTTTTCGTCAGCTTTCCAATGGTCCAAACCCCAAGTATTTGTCTCTTACTGTTTAGAAGTTACAAGGCAAAATGTGAAATTTTACTGGAAGGTTTTGCGTTTTTTGAGAACTAATGCCTGCATTGGGGACATGTTTGGGCGGCGGTGTGGGTGGCGTTCTGGGGCGACTGTTGTCACTGCTTCGGGCGATTGGGGGGGGGGGGGGGGCTATGCATGCGCCCTCACCCTTCGGTTTCGCTTTGGGGAAGCTCGGAGTTCTAGCCTGCTGCATAGGCTATAACTCCAATCCGGCCCCCAAGCACCCACTCAGCTGTGCGGTCCCTGGCCGACAGGCATGCTATCCTCATCCCTGCCAGCTCCAAACTGCAGCCGCATGGCCCGGGTGGGCCACTCTGGGCACCGCCTGTAAGAGTGACCTCAGCAGGCCTATCCCATTTATTCCATGTTTTCTTGCATTAATAAACTGTGTACTTCGAACCTTTGTGCCTTTGTCAGTCACTCACACCGTTGCGTAAAAAAATGATTTTAGCGTGAGCAATATTATTTTAAACCAATATTTAAAAAAAAAATTATGCGCATTTAGACCTACGCTCTATTTATGCAGTAATTTCAAGATTTTAACCTAACCAAAACATAACTATTGACGAACCTTTAATTCTTTCTCATCAACAGGTACAGGTTCTTCTTCAGCACTGGAACCATCTTTGGATACTTCTGTAATACAGTAAAAATAAAATATTGTATTAATTATTTTCAATGTCAACCTGAATTATAATAGGGTTCATACCAGGGGTCGAGAAAGCTCATGGCATCCGCATCAATACCGCCATAAATGCCATGAGAAGTTTCCTAATTGCCTTCAAACTAGCACGCAGCTTCCGGCAGTCTACCGTAACCTCAATTGGTGGCTAGTGCATAATCCATACGCCAAAGTGGTGGACTGCAGTTTTGCACTTAACAGCAACATTCCGCCTTATAACGTGAAAAAAAAAGAGCCCTCTCTCTACAGGGAAACTATATCCCATCCCATCCCATCGAAAAATAACTTGTAGGTTGGGCTACGCTTCACTGGTCTTGCATGCAACCCTGATCTTGAACCATGAGTGAGTCAAGCCAATCCAGTTAGCTGCTTACTACCAAATAGTTCCGTACATTGGTTTATTTTTTCATACTCACTGCACTATACGCAAACCAAAACAGTCAAGTTCACTAGCTACTTGAAACTTGGCAAATTTTCGATGGCTTTAAATCTGCCACCTTCTTCAGGCTCAAAAGTCCAGAGTCTCACAAGCTCTCCAAAGAAGTTTTGCGCAAATGCACAGTGTGAGTACCTGTCAGCCGACATTTTAACTGTTAAACTATGTCTCAATAAAAAGGAAAAAAAGGGCATGAGCTTCATTCCAAATGCAGCAAGACACCGACGAGCTGTCAAATGGCTTATTTCCTCCATATCCGCTCAAGCTCGCCCGGGCCGGCTAAATTTTGTTTCTATTGCCTAAAAGAAAATTTACATTACGGGTGTACATAGCTAGTATTTTCGTTGGCAGCCATTTCTTTTCACCGAGATGGCTAATAAACGATGATTCTATGTGCCATCCATTTCCTGTAAAATTTAGCATTCTTGCTCGTATTCTGAGAGTAAGATTGCTAAAATTTACAGGTAATGGATATGGCAAACGATGATTCTATGTGCCGTTCTAAGAGCAAGAATGCTAAAATTTACAGGTAATGCATATTCCGAACGGCACAAAGAAACAGGAAATTATCGGCCCTCTGCCATGGCCGGCTAAATTTTGTTTCTATTACCTAAATGGAAATATACATTACCTGTAAATTTTAGCATTCCTGCTATCATAATGCGAGCAAGAATGCTAAATTTTACAGGTAATGATATTTCCGAACGGCACATAGAATCATCGTTTATTAGCCACCTCGGTGCCAACGAAAATATACATACGTACACCCGTCGTAGCAAATTTTTCCTTTCGTCTTACAGGCAAGAACCTGCATTATTTAATTAGACGTTTCACTATTGTGGGGCAGCATTACTTTTATATTTGGGCTATACAATTAGTGTAAATATAAAAATGAATGAGGCATCTGGACTATCACTTACTCGTCTTTCCAAAGTTACAGCTGATTCTCTTCTTCAATTTCTGAATGCGACTCATTGAGCCTTTCTTCTCCCGCATCACAACAGCTGAATAAACAAGAAATATAAATAGCAACTGAAAGGTTATCTAGGAACAACATGCAGGCAACATTTGAAAACAGACGTAATCCTACTTGCCAAACTGCAAGGGAAAAGTGGTTACCTGTTCATTTAACCCAGTTTTAACTTTATAGATTTTATTTTATACAGGGCACTTGGCACCATCGTAACTAATAGGGAGTACAGGGGTAGCACAAGGTAAATTTTGTACCCAGGTGGGCTGGCATGGAATCGCTTTAAAATAGTCTTAAAATCAAGCTGCTGTCACCAACAGGGAGCAACTTGATTTTAAGTGATCAACTGTCATTAACCCTTTAAAGTGCTGGCGACGAGTATACTCGCCAAAAACACAAGCACAGCTTTGGGTCCTAAAAAAGAGCCCAAAGTATGCACGAGATAACCAACAATGGAGAAAGGAAAATACTAGGTTCCCTTAAAAAGCCGACTCTAGATACAGCCGTGGCCGAGTTGGTAGAGGCGTGCGCCTGAAGTTAAAGAGCTCCAAGTTGCTAGTTCGAGTCCCATCCAGGTTACCCCTACTTTTGTGGAGACAGAAAATTAATTCAGCAGTCAAAGGGCTAATAGGCCAAAATTTGGGTGCATAAAATTCAGTAGAATGGAATCCCATACAAGAACTAGTTTCTTTGTAGCTTGCTGAAACTAGTCTGGTTTTGTGATTGTCAAATTATCTTGGTCTAGACTTATGGTTCAAAATTTAGCCAGTTTTTCGAAACGACGAGCATTAGTCTGCTTCAGATAACTTATGGCTACAAGAACTTACTTTTTTTCAAAATAAAAATTTTAAGCTATTTTACAACCTCTAAAAAAAGCATTTGAAAACATCCGTAAAAACTTGGCAAAGTTATCGAATAAACCGTGCAGCTAGCGTTTTTGCTCGGAGCTGGGATTTTTTGGATGGGTTTTATTGGAACCGTGCGCCTTTGATGGCTGGGGCGTGCTGGTTCTTTTGGCGTTTGGCTGGCTGATGTGTCCGGTTGCTGCGGACCGACCGTAGGCCGAAAGGTGGGGAACTTTCACGATGGTGTTGTGAGCCTTTAAAACAGAAATATGCAGAAAGTGTTGCTCAACTTAGGGAAAAAAGCAGAAATTCCACGAATTAGTTCCACTAGGGTTCTCAGGGAACCTTAATTTACTCTAACCACTATAGAGTAAATCAAGCTTTACATTTTTTTGCCAGTCACCACTGATGTCACGATGCGACAGCTACCCTCTCACCTCTCATGAACCAATCCTCTCGAACGTCAGTCCAGCAGCAGTAGCCATTTTGCCGGTAGACCTTAGAATGCACTCGCCCTTTTCACACTTTCTACTAACCACATACCGCAGCAAATAAAATCTAGCACAATGCATACATTTTCTAATTTCAGCTCATACAGAACTGCACAATTCTCTTCAACTTCAGTATTATTACAGAAAGAGCTGTTGTGCAGCCAGTATAAATCCAAATTATAATGCTCCAAACCGTTTATATCTAGCTTATACTGTTCCAGAGATATGCCTATTTGAGTACCATAGTGTATTACGAGTCCCCGTTCTGACGAGTAGGGCAAAATTAAGTCGCCAAATGGAGAGTAGCGAATGACATTGGAGAGGGTTATCATAAAATATGAGCATGTATTGATATGACTTCCATCCAGATCGAAGGTACACCGTGCACCATTCCTCTCTGTTAGCACAAGTGTGGTTGGAGCAACTGGGGAAATTCCAGCTCCACGTCACACTTTTCTGCATAGGGGGGGGGGGGGACGACTTGGTGGCGGAAGCTGGCTTGGGGCGGGGAGTCGCAGTGGAGGAGGGAATCAAGGAAGGGTGCCTCCTGGTCGTGGTGGTGTTGCCTTTTGGTAGTCATTTGTCCTACTCCTTAACAATTTCTTGATGTTGGGGGAATCTGTGGCAGCATTTCATTCCTTGTTGAAAGAGGATTTTCCATACGTCATGGCTTCTTTCAGGCACATATGTCACTATTTCCCATGGCTTGTCAGCGAAGGCTTCGTTCCTTGCTTCACTGTGTTTGGTCTCCACCGACAAAGCCCCCACCAACAGGCCATGGGAAATAGTGATGTGTGTGCCTGGAAGAAGCAATGAACATTCGCAAAGCCTCACTCAACAATGAATCAAATGCTACCACAGATTCCCCCCCCCCCCCCCACCCAACATTAAGAAATTGTTCACTTGAGTAGGACAAGTGACTACCAACAGGGCAGGAGTGGGGGGTGCAGGGAGGGGAGGTGATGATGCTGCTGTGGATGATGATGAGCTGAGTAGGGGAAAAGTGGAAGGTACGGTGATTGAGAAGTTTTTCCACGGGTAGAGGGGAGAGGGGCCTTTTGGGGGCGGGGCTTGCGGGGGTGGGGAGGAAGGAAGACGAAGGATGCTGGTGGGTCAGGAGAAGTGGTTAGGAGAGCGGATTATGAAGTGGGAAGTAACTCTGGGAATAGGGGGAGGGAAGGGGCAAAACGTTTCGTAGAAGGTGCAGGATGGGCAAGATTGTGGTGGGGGGCAGTAATATTACGGGGCTGAAGGGGGTAGGAAGAGGATGGCAGGAGATGCAGGTTATTAAGTTCATCACTCACAGGGGATGTCGGTGAAGCGACTTTTTCCTGTGGGTTCGTGAAGGGTCAGGTTGGTTAGAGACGGATAATTCATGGTGTTCTGCCTTGGGATAAGTGATGTAGAAAGGGAGGACTGTGTGTGGTTCTTGATGGGTTTTAAAGCGCATGTGAGGGAAGGCAAGAGTCAGGAGGACAGCCAGAGTGATTGTGTGATCGGTACCGGAGAGGGAGGGGTCTTTAGGGGAGAGCTCCGGAGGAGACTCAAACTTCCAACTCGATTAAGAAGACATTTGGGGCCAGAATTAGCATGTGCTGAGGGATGTGGAGGCAGTAAACATGAGAGAAGTAGGGAATGGGGAATCAAGAGAGGGTTCATCAGGAGAGGAGGAGGACTAAGAGAAGAGAGGAGGAGGGAGGTGGAGGGTAGAGGGGGAGAAATGGGAGGAACTGAAGAGAGGGGTTGAGGAGTAGGAATTTGACATGACTGACAGTGGCTGAGTTGCATCTTTGAAATTAGGAGGAGTCACCGGGATATGGGATTGGGTGGAGAAGAATACGAGGTGATGAAGGAGGAGGTGGGTTGGTCCGCTTTCAAGGTAAGAGGGGATTTGGCGAAGGTGGGATTCAACAAGAGGGTAAGATGGCTTCCATAAGAGTTGATGGTGTAACGGGATGGTGTGCCACAAGCTGGATGGCTGGGAAGGATGAGGCGCTTGGCATAGGAATATGCGAGCGTGAAGGAGGAGATGTAAAACGGTGCGAGGGGGGGGGGGGGGCGCGGGGGGGTTAAGGAAGTGGAACGATGGTGGCAGGTATTGGAGAGGAAGTCTTCAACTAAGAGGTACCTGGAAGAGAAAAGTCGAATTGGGTGGGAGGGTTGGTACCAGGGTGATGGGGAGGGTTACATTGTTTAGGGCGATGGAAAAGGTGGATGCCAGGTGTGGATGGAGAGAGGGGAGGATGAGGATGCGATGTGCTAAATTTGTGGAGAGGTGGAGGAGACCCTGGAGCAAGTTTTGGTAGTGTTTACCTGGATAACTCGAATTAACATGTGACAGGGGTGAAGTTAGGATTTTATGAAGGGTGTTTCCCACAAGACCCCCCCCCTCCACTTCCAGCTAGGGGATGTGGGCGAGCGCTAACACATTTTATTGGAACCATTCCTGGCTACTGGCGAGTACTCATTTGCCAATCAAAAAACAAATATTACAAAAAAAAAGGTGCCCTCAAAAACCTAAAAGGTTTCCCATGCAACTCGGATACATTCCAGTATATGCCACTGCCTGATTCCATAAAAACAATTTGAAAAATAAAGCACATATATATGGCAACCCCGGGGGCTCCAGCCGAGCTTAATAGCTATTCAGTACAACCTTTTTCAGCATTGACCTAAAGACCATAACTTGCTTCTCATCCTCCATACATAAAATAATGCGAGCAATAAATAAAGAATAAATTACAAAGTTAAGGATTAACATCCCTTTATCTTGTGATTTATTCTTTACTTATTGCTTGCATTATTTCTTATTCTGGTGTGGAGGCCAAGATGCAAGTTGCTTCCATCCTTGTGTGTATTTGTGGTCTTTAGGTCACCACTGAGAAAGCTTGCACAGCCATTATGCTGTGAGAGCGGCTGTCTTGGAGCAAAAAATTCTGAATTTATTGCATTTGATGGCAGCTTTGTAAATTTTTTTCCGATTTACAACCTTAATAAATGTTTCGAGTCGTAAGAGATTGGACAAAACGTTTTTTAGGCCTACAAAATTCTGCTTTCACAGCATTAGCTTGACTACTAAACACGCTGTTTTTTCACAACACCAGTGCCCCTTACAACTAGCTCAACCACTGATTATGAGAATTTTGTAGCTAATATGGAGTAACCAGGCAATTAAAATAAGTACCCTACATAAATATACAAGATTCACAAATATACATGTATAAAACAGGTGAATAGGAATTTCAACAACCAGTGAGTCAGCCTTGTCCAATAAAAACCTCAAATCTAGAAATTTTATTGCCGAAGTGTCGGCAATATTGTTCCAAGAATACTGGGAATTCCACTTTATCCACCTTTAGATTCTGAACCAGAAATTCCGTATCGTGATATTGGTCGCCTATTTTTAAATTAAAATTATTGTGAATTGACAGCTTTATGCACCAAATTTTACTCTCCGCCACCACAAGTTCACAGATCAGTGCACCCTAAATTCGTAAATATTTTTTTCCTGACATAATTTTCTCTTCGTTCCCACCCGTTACACAAGGTCAATAACCTATAAATGAATGAAATTATCTCTAATCAAGCAGGTTGCAAGATCCGTTCAGGGGTCAAATACCAAAAATAACAAAAACTCTCATGGTCTAGTCTTCCTAGAGTAAGATTTTTAGCAAAATTTGTCCACTTACGTAACACACATACAATCCAATCATTTTTACTCACCTCTAAAATCCCCACCTTTAACTCACCTGGATGAACACGATTTCATTGTCTAGTGGAGAGGGAGATTTAAAATTCATCTTTCCATACGCTTACATTTCTGTTTTAAGTTGAAAATTATCTTACCCGTTTCCTCCCCCTCCAAATGATTCATCTTTTCTTTTCCTTCCGCCATCTCCTCCTAAATCAGATTAAAAATAAAGATCATCTCCCCATCACCAAATTATCTTGATCGACTCGCACATCACGTCGTTTATCGCCGTCGTCGTCCGGCCTCGCCTTAAATTCGTGCAATATTTCGTTACGTGATGGCGCCACAATTAATGTTTCGGTTTCGTTTTCAGTATAACGGGAATATATTTAGTCTAGATTCAGTACGCCGTTGAAAATATGCTACAAATTGAAGATGTTAAACTCACATGCTATTTCCACCAACATGGCGTTTTCCTCTAATTTTTTTTAAGTAGGATTGAATGTCATAGATAGACATTTTCAAGTATTGAAGCGTTCAGACGAAGAGAAAATGCGTTTGACTTATTTATTTAATTAAACATTTGTCGATAGTATCAAGAACCCCATAAATTCTTGATAGTATCTATAAAAGATTGAGCCGATACATAATACGCTATTCCGCAATACTCAAGAAAACAAAAAAAAAAAAACAAGTAAAAGTTCCAAAGCATTCTCAAAAGTACATTAAATTTTGGAATGTGCCTAATAAGGAGCCCAAAGTAAAACAGTTTTCTACAAGAGAGCGTGGGTCAAGTTTCCACGATTTCTTAGACCACCCCAGAGTATGGGCACGTTTACGCAATGACTAGCCTTTGCATTCTCGCAGTGTCGTTGCCACGGTAACGTCGCTACAAGGATTAGCTAAATTCGACATCGCTTGCAGCCTTATAATCCGTGACAATAAGATAAAGAATTCCTCCTGACGAAACGATTTTCCCAATCGTTTCTGAACTCACATTGCTGACTGTTTTCGTTACGAGCTGGCAGAGCTAAAACCGTAGCCATGTTGGAATTTCAGATATTTCTGGCCGTCACGTTCTGGCTTCTGGCTGCGGGCATGTAAAGGCGAGTCGTTGCATGAATGTCCCTAACATGGTCGTCTTTTTATGGAGAGACGATTTAAGACTGCAAAGTTAGTACATTTGATAAAAGCAAGTTCTTCACTTACTGAGGAACGTTATCAACGCCAAGCATTTTTCATATGAAAGCGTGGCGCAAGCAGTTCCAGTGCCTCTGTGGGCAGAGATAGTAGCAGTTAGTCCAAGGCACAGCCCAATTGAGGTGCAGGAGCCGATGAAATGTGCCCCCAAATAGTTGTAACGTGTCAGTTGTACTTGAGAGGCCCACAGAGGAAATTGGTGAATATTTGTGGGGTTCTGCTGGGGAATGCGGAAATTAGGGAATCAAAACTTAGTTTTGCTGATGATGTGGGTGTGTTGGAGGGGGATGAGAAAGGGATGTGTTGGTTCTTGAATATCTGTGAGTCCCATGACCTTGCATCCGTGCCCTGCACAGTCTCTTTTGGCGACGACTCTGAGCAGGATAAACATGTGCAGAGTGGCAGCTCATGGACCTGCTGAGTGGGAAGAGTTCGACCCAGGACATCCAACCCCGAATGTAAGAGTGTTGTAAGCAACCATGTAGAGTAATAAACCATCAACCAAGGCAATCTAGCGCAAGGATTGATTCATTAGAGTTGTACGAGTGTATCAGCTGCTCCCAACACCCAAGCAGCCGGATGCGTCGTAGAGGAGCTTCAGGCTGGAGAAGCATCTCATAAGACAGCTAATGTGGGCCTTGGCTGGGAAGGGTGCTATGTTGAGGACTGTGGGAGTGTTTTGTTCAGGGCTAGGGAGGGGTCCCTTAGTGGGGGAGGTGCTTTGGAGAGAAGGCGTGGTGATGGGGTTGTGATATGCAGGGTGTGGAGAAGGGGAGGATTGAATCATGTATAGATTAGTTGCTGGGGAATGAAGGACTTGACAAGAGAGTTACAGGATGGGAAGGAGGTAGAGGAAGCTAGTTGGAGGTTGCTTGGATGGCAAGGGCAATGTTGGAGGGTCTGTAGTGGAAAGAGGAAGCGAGTTTTGTTGAGGTATTGGATATGAGAGGGGTAGTATGGGTGAATCTTTGGGTGATGTGTTGGCAATATGGGATTGGTCCGCAGCCTGATCTAAAAAAAAGGGGAACCAGTACGTCATCATAATGTAATACTAATGGTATGATAGTGCAGATGGAGTAAAATTGCTAGCATTGTTGTTCCTTGCAACGGAAACTGAACTTCTGTTTTGAACAGAGGCCAGGGATTACCAGAACTTTGGGCACAGATAATTTTACAAATATTGCCTGAAGAGGTTTGGTAGGCAAGTAGCGTATCGGCTACACTGCGGAAGTGGGCTGTACTAATTAAGAATTGACATGGAAACATTGACCACCTTCTTAAACTCATCGCGCTGTTCAGCACTCGCTTTCATCAGAAGTGCTATCACACATCAATTGATTTAGAATGTACTTGTTTGATGCATCAATGAGCAGAAGGTCGCATGGCCATTGGAAGACTATTCTGTGTTTTTGACTGGTAGAGTGCCGTAAAGCAGTTGATGGAGTTAACAGCAAAGACCGAAGGCTTTGTGGTAAACGATCGGAATGACTTCATGGAGACTGCAATATCTGTCACCTCTGCGGATTATTACACTGGTGGCTAATAGGAGCTTTGCACTACTTTCGTTCACCCCGTCGTAAGACCATCACCAAATATTTTGACAATTGCTAGACAGATAGCTTCCATTTCAATAAGTTGCTGGTTTCGATTTGATGATGCTAATTTGGAAAAGGAGACTGGAAGAATTCGCATAGTCCCTTCTTATAGTCTCTTCTTCCCCTATGCTACCACACCCCCCTCCTCATCAAAATCCTCTTAACCCACCGGCAACCTCCTCCCCACCTCAGCAACCACTAATTGGTTCCTCTCCTCCTCCCCTTCTCCATAGACCTCACCGGTTAAATCTTTATCTTCCCGTCCTGCCCTCCATGCGAGCGCTCTAGTCTTAAGTGCACTCTCTCTAGCCCTAAACAACAGCACTCTCCCAGTTCCCTCTGTAGCACTTCTCCCATCCCACACCCTTTTCCGTATGTCCAGACATCATCAACTTCCCATCCACAACCCAGTCTCAACGTCCATGGACCCCGTCTTCCACTCCCTTCCTCTCTCAACTCAGACATACTTCGCTACTAACCTCAACCAACCCAATGCCACACCTCCTTGTAATTCACAGATCTTCAAAACAGTACAGGTCCTTCGCCCTCCTGGCAAACCCAAGCTTTGCCACCACCTCTCTTTTTTTTCAAAGCTTGACCACCCAATTTGCCCTCTTAACCACCTATTATGCCACAAGCCGGTTAGCCACCAATGCCCACCTCCTTAGCTCATCCTGCTACCTCTCAAGCATCCCGACTTCCCCTCCCAGCACCAAAACCCCACTAGCAAACTTAGCCATTGGAACTGGGACCCCCCCCTTCCACAATACGTGAGCACCTCATACCTATTATATCCCCACAATACCACCTTGCCTTTCTTCCTCCTAACCTTCTCAATCAACTGCCTGTCCGTAACCCTCAGGTCGTCACCCACAATACCGAACCTTACCCCCCAAGTAATCGTACTTTTAACATCCTCTTCATATTCACCTCTTCTATCATCAATCATCAACACCTCCACGCACAGTTCTACCCCTCTCCCAAACATCATATTCCATTAAATCCTAACTTCACCTACACTCCCCAACCAGTGAAGACCTTCAGCATCTCTCCAAACCCACTCTATCATCCATCACCCCTCACATAATCCACAAAGGACACTGCCATTGTCCATCTTATATCGTTGCGGGTAATCCCAACCCCGTATCAATCCATCTTTTCTCGAGTACCCGCAGAAAATAAGAGCAGAGGGGTGACCACAGGCATCCCTGCCCCAGCTCCTACCCCACTTTCCACCCACTCCAATTCAATCCCCTACCATGTCACCTACAGACTCGAACCCTCATACTATCTCATAATACGATTAATAAACCCTTCCTCCACCCCAACCTACCTCGGCTCCTCCCACAACAAACCCCCATTTCACCATATTATACGCCATCTCAATATCCAAAGATGTCACCCACGTCCTTCTCCTTTCTTTTCTGGCTACTTCAATCGCATGTGAAACAGTAACAACATTATCCCCAGTCTTCTCCACCTCCAAAACCAATTCTTTGCACCTCCTAGCTACCCCAAATCCTCCCACAGTTAGTCAGTCATCATCCAGTTTATATCACACCCCGTCTCTCCTTTTCCCTTACGAAACATTCACTCACCTTTTTCCATCCCTCAGCAACTTCGCTCCCCACACAATTCCCGCAGAAGCTTCCTCTTGCCCTTTCATACCAAGTCCTTCCAACAATTTCCCAGCTATACCTTCTTCACCCATCGCATTCCCAACTGCTTGGAGTTGACAAGACAGTAGTCAAGACAGAGTCTCTTACCCCCTGCCGCACCTTTTCTGGGGCAAGTAGAGGCAGACTCCCCATGAGGTCACAGAGCGTTCAATGACTGCTCTGGTTTCCTTGTTGACAGGACGATGAAGCAAACATATTGCCTTAGAACATATTGAACACAACGCAAACATATTGCCTTCACCTGCGAAGCGTGGTAATCAGAACTGGAAATGGTCGGGGAACTGGCGCCAATATCAACTAAAGCTAAGACACACTTTAACGTTAATAAGAGGTATAGAGTCAAACTCAATTTCCTCGTCCAGCCTTTGAAAAGCTGAAATGTGGTACGGACACGTCTTAGTATGCCTTTCCACAATCCGTGCAGTTCTTGGTTGTAATTTGGTTTAACCGGGTTAACGACCTTCTGCATCATTTTTTGGTTTCTTACAGCAGCCATTGGCCTTGTGTCCTGGTTCTTGACAGACCCCACAACTGCCTTCAAACTGTTTTCTTTCCCCTCTGGGCTGTTGGTCTGCCTCCTTTGCAGTGGTAGCTTTTTGCACAATTGCAGTTGTCTAGCCGGAATTCGCGCTTCCACCACTACTTTGGGTAGATGACTTGCCAGTTCGATACCCTCTCGGGTCGAGTGCGGCCATATGCACGGGTTGAGCCTTCCTGACAAAGCAGGTGTTGGCCAAGGCTTGTTTCTTGGCAACGCAATATGTGCGTGCATACGCCTATTTACCAACGGCAGCACCGGTGGAAATGTTGGCGACTAGTCTTTCCAACAAATTCATCAAAATGACAACAAATATAATCAAAGCAGAATACTCAGCACCTCAGCACAGTGTACAAGTCATTTTAAAATTAATCGGCTTAACACCGGCAGGGTAAGAAAAATGTACAGGGTTAATAAAAAGTCAATACAGTTTGTAGAGAACGTATGTTGCTAAAGAAAATCTAAAGCTAGGAGAATGGACTAGCCAACAAATTTTATTTACAAATGATCAAATAATCTTTATTAAAACTAACTATACACGCTACTTCTTGTTGATAATCACGTCTTGCTGTCTCCACTGGGAGATTCTTCCTGGGGATTGCTATGTTGGTGAAGAAGAATGCCGAGTTGTTGCGCTGGGTGACTGATGTTTCTCGCAACTTGTTGCGCGGCCGACGAGAGAGTTGCACATACAGATGCACGTAAATTGTCCAAAGAAGGAAGACGACTGGCTTCCTCCAACCCCCGCTTACTTAGTAAGTAGCCGTCAAACACGCCAGCTGCAAAACAATTTACTACAATTTGTACTAGTTCTTGGTAAAAACCCCAATTTTTCCGGCAGTCAAACTTGATTTCTATTGCCTTATCGAAAATATCCACCACCTGTAAATTTTTGCATTCAGATCCTGGATGCTGTTTTCGCTGGAGGAATTTAAACTCTTAGGATCCACCCAGCTTCGCTCCCCGTCTGCACATGTGCCAGCACAGACCCTCCATAAATGGTATTACGGCGATAGCCAGCCATCTACTTTTCTTCTTGATCTGTCATGGTGGTGACTCAAGAGGGGAGGTTGGGTGGTTACAGGTAGTGTATATTTTCGATAAGGCAATAAAAACCAATTTTGACTGCTGGAAAAATTGGGGTTTCTAGTAGCCAGCATGAAAATATCCACTAACTGTAAATTTTTGCATTTACAGTTGACCATGTCAATCCATGGTGGCATACACTGCATGACGGGTACCCAGGGGTTGCAAGCCGGGTCGCCATGGAGAACGAATCTCCGCCGCACACGTCCAAGCACAAAGGCTATATCTGCCAGGGAAGACTACTTCCATTGTGTCAGGGAAATGTTCAACGAGTTTAATGTGTTCCGCTATAGTTTTGAAAGAAAAGGGGGAGAGGGTTACCATATGGTTTGTTGGGGGTGTTGGAGACTCCTTGGATGAATGGACGTTGGACAAGCAAAGGTAGATATTCCTTTCTGAAAGGATGATGGTGGTCACATGAACAGGGTTTTTTGAGACGCTGATGAAAAACTAAGTGTGAAGGGAGGCACATTGTGGATCTTGCGAATGCACATAGCCTGGTTTCCACAAGAGTGGTGGCCGGTGAAACCATGATGAAGCGAGGTCGCATAGGCTTGACTTACATGAGGGGATGGTTGAAACTGTCTTCGAAGTTCGAGAGCAGAACCAGACCAAAGTTGTTGAAGTGTTGGAAATGTGGACTGTTCCAGGGATGTTGAAGCAAATGTTCCAGGTCGATATCAATGGAGAATACGTCAGATTGAATAGCCGTTCTTTTTTTTTTTTTTTTTTGAAAGGGGAAGGAAAATTGTTGAAATTGAATGTTGAAAAGAAAGGCTCCACATAACATTGATGTGTAGTTGTGTACAGAACTGGTGGTCACAGAGGTTTGGAGGAATTTCCCGTCAAAGATGAGAGCACCAGTGCCAATCCAATGGCGAGGATGAAAGAGAAGGGGGGGGGGGGGGAAGGGCGTGACATAAAGGCATAACCCTTAGCGCTGGAGAGGCAGTTGAGGCAAGGGAGTTGAAGAGTTCTAGCAAGGGAAAGCTTTTTCTTTTCGGCCTTGCAAGGCAGAAATCCAGACGCATTATCAAACTACCAGATTTGTCTGGCAATGAACTTTTCTGGATGCATGGCAACATTGGCCTTTATCCAGTCCTGTTCAATTTCAGAGTGTTGCACACTCATGAAATTTAGAATGGGGTGGACTCTGTTAGCACCAGGGGATGTTTTGGAAGGAAGCCGAGCTGGAGAACAAGATGGGTCACAGCGGCGAAGATCGGTAGTAAGAGTTGGAAGGTCTGGGTGGATACATCTGAACTGACACCTTTAGGTTGCGGAGGCTGTGTCTTCTGATTGGATGTTGATTTGGTGGGCAAGGAACTCGAATGGAGATTTGACCATATTGGATGCCGAAGGTTTGGTAGGCACTGGGGGTATTTTGTAGGGAGGCTGAGGCCTGTGAATTAAAGGTACGCCGGCCAGAGCAGAGGGAGGGCGGTAGGAAATGATTGTTTTGGAACCTGAGCCTGGTAGCAGAGAGAGTTTCCTGAGTTGTGAGTGCGAAAGGAGAAGTTTGTTCGAAGTTTGGCATTCATGGCACTGAGGTTCTGGATATTGAGTTTGAGGGAACTAATCTCAGAATGGGCTTTAGACAGTTTTGCTTGTAGTTTTGAAATATGGACAGCAACAGGTGTTGCATTTGCTTCCAAGAGACGCAGGGATGACGCTAGAATCACTTTACTGGGGAGGCGACAGTAGGGCAGCAATTTTAGCCAGGGGGGCAAACCGAAAAATTCTACTTTTGCGGTCCCCCCCCCCCAAAAAAAAAAGAGTAAAAGTAAAAATAATAATCTTGCAATTCTTTCTCACACCCAACGTTCTTAACTGTTTTTTACACCATTTTTTTTTGGAATAGTTTTAAATACAGCTGAAAAAAGGTGATTTTACAACTCTCACAGTAACAACTAGGCTTCATTGATGTGACCTCAAATTTTCTTCGTTTATACATTTTGATTTTGATCTGATGGTGGGGGGGGCACCAGGGGGCGGCCATAATTTTAGGGGGGGGAGCGCCCCCCTCACCACCCCTTAACGTCGCCCCTGAAGAGACGAGTGCTGCGGGAGGAGAGATCAATTTTCCTCAAGAATGTTGCGAAGAATTAACAGACGGTTTGGAATAGTTTGGTGGGGCCAGAAAAGACTTCGGGTTCAGAGCGTCACCATCCAGGTCAAAAGTCGAAGATGAAGCTTGAGTGGGGTCTTGTACAAGAGACGAATGCACAAGCAGAACTTGGGAAGAGATGGGGACGGTGCCAGAGAGTTCACATAGTCAGTTGAAGGGCCAGGATTAGCCAAGGAAAGGTAGGGGGGGTGGAGGAACCACAGTTTCCGGAACGGGAGGTTAAATTGATTGAGTGGGGGGGGGGATACCTTTTGCGGAGAAAGGAACTGACAAACAGGTGACACAGGACGACCTCAATGATGACATCGCAGTAACAGTTTTTCGTGGTTTTACAGGAGGAGTGGATTGAGTTATAGTCAAAAGGCACTCCTTTTCCTTCTTCCTCTTCATCTGGTCATTTTTTTCTTTGCTTCCAGATTCTTTTTTGAGATGAACGACCAATCGTCACGCGAAATTGTTAGGCAAATCTTGAAATGGTAAAGGAAGAAATCACACTTGCGACGAGTCTGACAGGCCGAATGGGGATCATGACGTTTGCTACTGGAAACGATTGGAGTACATTTACAAGAGTCAGGGAGTCTGGCACTAGCTACCACCCAGCCACAAACAGTGGAGGCGGAGGCGGAAGCAGCAGGGCAGATTTTCCACTACGGAGACGAGGGCCGATGACGATGGCGAACGACGACTCGTTGTAATTGAGCGAAACCACGCAACAAAGTAAATGAGCGGGAAGGAGGAGAGGGTTCTGGGCCACTGAAAACCCCCAGATAGAAGAAAACGTGAGCACAAGAGGGGTCTCAGGGTAGGGAAAAACCAGTGGAATCCAGACACATGAAGGAGGATCACAGGCTGACCGAAGGGTGAAGCATTACAGCAGGTCAGACGGAGCGGGAGCAGGCCTGATGGAGTGGAAGCGAGACGAAGGCAAGTAGACTGCCCGATTTTCTCCTAGATAATCCATGAAACGAGAAAGCTTTGTATTTTGAAAAACTTTGGTACACTCGCAGCAAACATGCGTGGTCGCTGTTTGGAAGGAAGACCCAAGGTGGAAATGAAGGGAGCGGCAGAATGGGCAGCGAAGGGTCTTCAACGAAGGCTTCCCTACGATCGCCAAACGAAAGATCTCTTAAAGGGCGAAGGGACTTCGAACGAAGGGTCATTTTGTAGACGAAGGATCTTCTTCAGGGTGAAGGTCCTCTTGTAGGAGAAGGGATTTCGAACGAAGGGTCTTCGAACGAACGGTCCTCTTTTAAAAGAAGGGTCATTTTGCAGAAGAAGGATCTTCAGACGAAGGATCTTTTTCAGGGCGAAGGGTCTCCGAACGAAGGGTCCTCTTGTAGGTGAAGGGACTTCGAAAGAAGGGTCTTCATGAAGGTGAAGAGTCCTCAAACGAAGGAACTTCTTCTAGGGCGAAGGGCCTTCGAAAGAAGGATCTTCCCGTTGATGAAGGGACTTCAAACAAAGGGTCCCTTTCTACAGCGAAGGGTATTCGAACGAAGGATCACCTTGAACACGAAGGACGAAAACAGGTGAAGGGTCACCAACGAAGGGATTCCAACAGGTGAAGATCAACAATGGATCCCTTCGGGCGAAGGGTCAGAATGAAGGGGAGGTCAGAGGTCGGACCAAGAACCGACAAGCAAAGGGTCTTCACACAGAAAGCAAGATGAGGTTGAATGCCATCCTTTGAGGAGAAGGGCAAAGCCGAAGGGTAGAGGGCGAAGGCATCAATCAGTAGGAAGCAGGCCTTCGGGTGAAGGGCTCACAAACGAAGGCTTCAGGTCATGCGCACAAAGAGTCTTGAGAGTGAAGTAGAATACATAGGGGACAGGTGAAGGGTGAGTTGAAGTAGGAACCAGTGAGCCGATGTTGATAAGCCGAAGGCTTGGAGGAAAGAGATGGTTGGCTATCGCCGTAACACCATTTAGGAAGGGTCTGTGCTGGCACATGCGCAGACGGGGATCGAAGATGGGTGGATCCTAAGAGTTTAAATTCCTTCAGGAAAAACAGCATCCAGGAACCGAATTCAAAAATTTACAGATAGTGGATATTTTCATGCCGGCAACTAGAAACGATGTTTTCTTGGAACAGTCAATGCGTTTAACTAAATAGGGCCTAATTCAACTGATTACTATTTAGTTATTCAACATAAAACAAAAATCAAAATGGTATAATAACATAAAATATACAGGGCAGTTAGTGGTTCACAAGAGTAACACAGATAATCATCCAAAAATCACTGAACTTAATGTGGCAAAACGGCAAGTAGGCCAATAAAAAAAAAAAACTGTTTGGTTTACGGGCGAGGTTGCAAATTGAAGAACCAGGCATTTTATTTTAAGTAACTGACCACATTTTTGCCTACTTCAAAGCTGAAAGAGTATGTAGCCAGCGTAAAAATAATGATATCTTGCTGTTATTTAGGCCATTTAGTAGGCTATTCTATGGTTTTTTAATAGTTATTGCCAAACAGCATCTTAGTGGTTTTAGCTAGAGGCTTGAAATTACCACCGTTGAAAAGCTCGTTTCGAGCCGGTTAAAATGGTGCACTGGAATGTCAAAAACGTTCAAAATTTGGTAAAAGTGTGATTTTTAGCAGGTATACCAAGATTCAGATAAAAAAGTTTTAACCCGCGAGAATTTACGGCACCCACCTGTAAATCAAACAATTAACTTCGCACAGCCTTACAGATGCTTTTTTTTTAATATTGACTTTTTTTTTATTTCTTTCTGAACGAAATATTTCTTTATCTATTATCGAAAATCATTTAATAAAAAGGAACTGTCAGAACTGTCGTTATTTTTTAATTAAATATTTTGTAAAATAGTGCAGCGCACCTTTCTAATGGAAGTACCGTAGTGCCGGAAATTTTATGAAGTGAACTGTTTTGGGTTTAGAAGCTTTTTTTGCATCTAAATTGGCAGCTCATTATAAGGATCGACTCTGCAACTGAAGATGATGATCATTTGTTTCCTGCTGACAAACCTTAATTTCACATGCTGTCACTAGAGGGTGTGGTAAACAAACAAGATGGCTACCTCCAGTAAAAATTCGCACCTGCATGTCATCTGCTAAAATGTACCCTATAGTATGGTTTCACATGTGGCAATAGTTTTAACAATTGCTGACAAACATGCGACATTGCCCAGCTGTGAGGTCTAAGCATAGAAAATTCCATAGGAACCACTTTAATTAAGTAAAACTTGCTCCAGGTTAAGTCGGTACAGTTGGTGCAGAAACTGTTCTGCATTTGTAGAAGCGTGATACATGAGGCTGGTGTTATAGTAATAGAAAATAAAGAGATGTAGGCAATCGGACAAGGAAACGCTGGACACCAAAGCAAGAAGGGTTTCCAGGATGCTAGGCTGTCTTTATGGTGCCGGTGAATTTAGGACCGTTTCCATCAAGGCAAAATACAAATCCGACTTTTAACTTTGATTTCAGAAGAATTGATATTTTTAGTATATTTAGCTAGTTTATGCAGCATAAATACCGTAATTTGAGTTAAACTTCATTGAATTTTTGCAAAGTATGGCTACACATAAACGAATGACACTAACTAAATAATTAAATAATAGTTTGTGTAGTGACGCTTGTGGGATCAGTTACTTTAAAACGTGTAGGTATTTAAAAATATGCAAATTTTATGTTCAGGGTGAATAATTACACACTCACGATTATTTTCTCATAATTTGGTTAGTGTGGCTACATCAAATTGGTATCAAGTTCAAAGTCGAGCAGGAAGTCTTTTGTGCTGCATTTGGTGACACCCATTAATTAAGCTAATTTACGCAAATTATTTTTATGCAAAAATATCCAACTTTGTAATGAGATGTTATCGTCATGTGATGTGAAGTAAAACTACCAATTATTAAAAATTAAATTCATGGTTTCAAAAGAACAAAAATCAGCTAACCATGAGTAATTAATGTTGAACACCGACAATCGTCAATTACAGTGGTTAACGATCGACATTATGGCTAATTTTTCTTATAATTAAAAGTGAAAAACTTAATTACAATTCAAGATTTAACAGGATTAAATCCCTTAAATTTTGGAAGTTGCTCCAATCTTCATCCTCAGACGACACTCGAAAAAACTAGAAAAGTTTGAACAGTCACATGCTGCTGTTTTCAAATATGAAAAATAGTAACTGCGACTTGACCACTGATCTTTACGAGTCACTCGGTGCCTGCGTGCGGGTGGAGTTCCCACTGGGCATGAAGCTTGGTTTGAAGCACTGTTTTTTCGAGTGTCTTTTGAGGATGAAGATCGCAGCAACTTTGAAAATTTAAGGGATTTAATGTTTGTTAAATCTTGAGTGATGGAGTAATTAATACACACGATACGTACACGCACTCCATGGAGCATGTTTTAAAGGTTAACAATACATCGCATGGCAGATTGTACCATGGTTGGTGAATACCCACGTTTTTAGTCAACCTCTTTATTGCTCGACCCATCCATAGCCTTACCTAGGAGAACCAACTGAGGCATCTTGTGCTGCAGCTTGAGCATTTTTGTTATGTGTGGCTCTTTACTACTCAGAATGCAATTCCTAGGATCGGAAAGGAGAAGCTGCTCAAGAGGAGCGTATGCGGTACCCTGCAGTGAGCAGAAAAAAACGAAAACTTAAAATCATGTTTTTTATTTTATTACAATGAGAATATCCAATTGAGGTCTAAACTAGACTTCAATTAGTTCAAACATCGAGCTAACTAAACCACAACCTGGAAGTAAGCGTGCTGGAGAAAAAGTCGGTGATATCCATATTGGGTTAAGTTGGGTTTTTTGTTAGCGCTTTATTCCTTAGCCCTCACTTTCAGGCTAAATTACACCTCCATATTACAACCGGTGATTTCAATGTCATAATAAGGTAAGGTATTGTTAGTACTTTATTCGGATTGGTTGATCTCTTCCTGACGTTGTAATCACGCCTGATCCAATCAAATGCTTATAAATCTACGAATGTTGATTCATGTAGTCTGGAACTTACAAAGTATTGATGAGTTTTTTATCTGCCTTACAGTGTTTGCCTTTAATTAAACCCCAATTCAACATTTAATCTTGCTATCACAGATCATGACAGATTTGTTTTTGAATTAAAACCAACAGATTAAAAATGGCTGGAGAAACTACTAAAACTGACCAAAAACCACTTAAACGTTTAAAAAAAATTTACAAACGTTTAAAAAATATGAGTCAGGGACTCTCGACTCACCACCTATGAAAATGGTGTCTGCCTATTCTAGATGACCACATTCACACAAATTTTCCAACACTCTAGCTTTTTATGTGTTCTTTTGCATGTGTGTGAGTGTTTCTTTTTAAAGTTTTGGTTCACGTAACAGAAGTTGGAAACAGTTCATGGGCTAACAGCCAGTTCATGGTCATATTTTTGTCCGTTTGGTGTTGCAGACGACGTCCAACTAACTTCAGCATTTCCCGAACAGTCCTTTCGAAAAACAATCGTTCCTTAAATTCAGAGTCTGTTATGCCGGGGCGTGGAATTTGGTCGATATTCATTTGTATTATTCATTTATATAATTCAGAAGTTGTATCTCACCAACAATATTAACTGCATACCTGTTAAAAGTATGTTTGCCAACCTTGCAAACTTTTTGTTTTGATTAAGGCTGTGCCGGTGCCACTTTTCCTGATACCAGTTCGATACCGGTGCCTGTTTACCCGATTTCAATCACAGTACCGTTACTTTTGGTCATGTGCAGATACTGTGCTGATGCCGTGCCGGTGCCAATGCCGATGTCAAACGATAACTTAATAAACAATGCACAACGTGTTGATACGTCAATAATTTAGTGGTTTAACAAATGTAACACTTTTACAAAGGAATTGTTCGCTAAACACTTTATTGCTCAACGAGATCATGTAAACATTTTTGAGTTGACTGTAAACATTTTATACTTATACTGACATAGTTGTAAAGGATTGGGCGACCTTCCAGGGTCCTTTCCTGACCTGGGTGCAATTGCACCAAACTTTCTATTATTATTATTATAATATGCCGATTCTAGAAAAAACTACCGATTTTGGTACTTCTTCTATACTTGTTAACCCGGTGCTGGTCCGATGCCGGTACCAGTGGTATATGCAGCCCGTCCCGGTACCAGTATTGGTACCTGCATACTGCACAGCCTTAGTTTTGATTTTATGACAAGACCTAGTTACTGTACCAAAAATAGTTTAAAAACATCGTTAATTTTCGTACTGTGAAACGCCATAATGTCAACAAAACTCGGAAAAATTCCGGAAGAAAATTACCGCACACTTTCACAATCAAAACAACAGCTTTGTCCTGCGAATTTTCGATAGCTTGGGCTGCTATCTTCTTCGGGCCTCAAGGAAATAGTTCGGACTTTCTACATTTTCCACTCAGTACGACGAACTATCGCATTTGAATTTGGCTGGCAATGTTGCCTCCTGTATTTGTGTTGCGGGCCTAGATCGTTCGTTCCTATTCTCCACTGACAATGAAGTCGGCCAGCCAGATTGTTGCTCACTAAATGCTTCACTCTAGGAAATGAAGGGCCTTGAATGTTCATCAATTGCACATTCTTCTTCTCATGCTCTTGAATTGCAATAGATTCAAGACACCTGAGATGTGGATCTCTTGTGGAATTTGACCTAATCAGTGTCTTCGTCTGCTTCCAGTTGAATCTATTGCAATTCAAGAGCATGAGAAGAAGAATGTGCAATTGATGAACATTCAAGGCCCTTCATTTCCTAGAGTGAAGCATTTAGTGAGACAATCTGGCTAGCCGACTTCATTGTCAGTGGAGAATAGGAACGAACGATGTAGGCCCGCAACACAAATACAGGAGGCAACATTGCCAGCCAAATTCAAATGCGATAGTTCGTCGTACTGAGTGGAAAATGTAGAAAGTCCGAACTATTTCCTTGAAGCGCGAAGAAGATAGCAGCCCACGCTATCGAAAATTCGCAGGACAAAGCTGTTGTTTTGATTGTGAAAGTGTGCGGTAATTTTTTTCCGGAATTTTTCCGAGTTTTGTTGACAAAAATAGTTTCTTGTTTCGAAGCGCCAATCACAGCTTCCATGCACTAAATCAAGGCAATATTTTCACATTGTAGTCAAATTACTGACACAAACCTCAACTTAACCATGGTCCAGTTTAGACTAAATTTACCTCGTAAGCTCTGGGTTAAAATGTTGTTAAATTCCATGAATAACGCTACAGTGAAACTTCTTTTTAATGATAGCTCAGGAGAGTTGGGAAATAGAATGTTATATCAGTTTTATGTCATAAATAATCACTTTCGCATGCAGTGTTATCTGAAGAGCCTCACAAATGGCATTGTTATAACACATTTATTGTTGAAAGAGGTATCGTTGTAATATGGTTTAACTGCAGTTGGATATCACTACTTTTTACAGCTCAGGGCTAACTACCCTGTGTTCCTCAACCTTCAGACTAAATGTTGTTTAGCCCTCAACTTAGTTCGTGATGATGTCAGATTATATCCCCATTTTCCTGAATACCGAGCTTAACCCAAGAATTGAATTTAAACCTCAACTGGATATCCTCACTGTTATTGATGGCACATAGGGATTAATCCACGGTTCGTACAGAAAAGTTCATTTCAAGATCCAGGACATGACCAGGAATTTCATGGATTAGAAATTCAAGAATTATCTGCTGTCATGACGATTTTGAAGCCCTTACAAATAATAATGTTCCTTTAAAAAGTATTCAGTTAATAAGTAATGGGGACGTAATTAATTTTTTCTTCATTAATACTGTAATTTGCATGCGGTTCGTAGTCTAAGCTGTGCATGTTCAGACTCAGAAACATATTTTAGTGTAAAATAAACAAATGACACTCAAACTCAAAAAATGTCAATACTCATCACATCAGTATTGCTAATTTTCAATAGGCATTATCCGAAAAATAAATATTTTCAGTGGACCCTCCTATCTTTGTCAGGCAGCAAGAAACGTGTGAACTATAGTCTACATAATTGTAAAAAATGTCAATACACATCACATCAGTATTGCTAATTTTCGAAAGGCATTATCCGAAAAATAAATATTTTCAGTCCTCCTATCTTTGTCGGGCAGCAAGAAACGTGTGAACTACAGTCTACATAATTTTATGCGCTCTTCTAGATGGATCGAATTCAATCTGGAACGATTCAAACTTGACGCGTCTGTGGCCCTCTGTATCTAGGAGGCCCACGATCATCTCTAAGCTTCGGATGCCATTTAAGGGTGAGTTGTTCTCTAAATCTTCTGCTGACGAGGTATTTAATTGCAAGAAAGGATCGCCCAAGGAGATTCCTGAGGGGTTACTTTATACTTCTATTACTCACAGTAGAATGGTCAAATTCTTTGCCAAATTTTAGTGTGTTTATTTAATAGGATACCAGTCAATGTTTTGTTTGGCTGCTTAAAAGAAAATGTCCGAAAAAATCCCACGATTCTTCAACGAGTACAGGCTTTTTTTCAGCGCTTTTGCCGACCTGGAATTTTATTTTCCTTTTCCGGGGCTTTTCCACGTTTTCAAGGATCAGTACGAACCCAAATCCGTATGAACCCTTCCATCCAATGTCTGCTGAGATAAATTTACTTTGGTCACATCATATGACAAGCCAACAGAAAAAAACTCTGGAACTAAATACGGAATTGGCAAGGTAAAATGGGACGTTACTCGTCATTCAAATATACATTATAAAGTTAAATTTTTAAACAAAGACCTTCATTTAACACTATCCTAACCTGCAGAGCATAACGGAGAACATTTTCCTCCGGTTTTTGCAAATCCATGCCCTTAAAAAAGAAAGCCTTGCGAAGCTCAAAGAATTCATTTTCTGTAATAGAATTGAGATGGAACAGCGCAACGAGACGTGAGGCCAACAAAATCTGCTGAAGTTGTTTAGCCCGTAGGACGTCATAGGGATGTGGCTGAAACAAGAAAGATTCAACAACTATTAAACAACGATGCCCGCAGAACGGCAAATACAAAAAAAAGGGGTGGGGGGGATCGGACTCGAAAACTCGGAAAGGGTAAAATGGTCCAACATAAAGTAAAGTTGCAATAACACCAAGAAATTTCACTATTATTACTTAAAACCACTGTCGCAACAAAGACTTATTAATGGCTTGCAAGTCTTAACTAAGGGCAAGGCTTAACTGGACGCAAGCAAAGCTCAACATATGCTTGCATTAATTCAACGTAGTGCCGTCAAAAAGAAAGCGTAAATGCAAACAGTCACACTAATAACCTCATAGATTGTATACCAAGCCAAACTGTTTGTCAATTAACACAATTTAGCTGGAATTTTTCATCGCTAATAATACACGATTATGTTTGTCATTAGCTCAGGGATCTAGCTTGTGCCTTCCAATTGCCGCATCAAAACAGTTCACACCTTCCCTGCATACAGGGTGGTCCATAAAAAAAAGCAACAGAAAAATTTTCAAGTCCAAACATTTTTGTTAGCACCCTCCAGAACCGTAAAAGGACTTTCAAAACTACCCGTTCTATTAGACATCATCTGACCTTTTACGGTTCTGGAGAGTGCTAACAAAAAAAAGTTTAGCCTTAGAAAAATTTTGCTGTTTTTTTATGGACCACCCTGTACAACTAAGCAATCTTTACACTGACGACATAATTACACAATTTTTTTTTTCTTCTTCTTTACTCACTTCTGGCTCCGGAACTTTCTCTAGGGCAAGGGTACATCGCAAATGTTGAGGTCGTTCATCTATTGGGTATATGGGTTTGCAGACTTCTAGCATAGAAGCCCGAAGGAAGTGGGGTGGCCTGGGTCGTTTGATATTAACTTTCCCTCGGAAACGGACACACTGTTTTGAAGGCAACCATGTCCGACGAACTACAACGAAAAAGAAAGATGGTTTCGTAACTACGGTTACATAGTTTTTAGTTTAATAATGGGCATCAGATGGTACGTAAGGCCTATTTATTTGTTCATTTATTATGCATGTTGGGAGGAAAGGAGCAATATGGAATATTTTCCAACTGCGAAATATGGATACCGAGAAGGTTTGAGGACCAGAGGGATGGAAACAACTGTATGAAGGTGGTATGCTTTGGTTTGATTACCAGGACATCATGGGACATTTTCCATACACCAAATAGTTGTTGCCCGGTATTCTTGACTGTATTTCAGATGGGAACACACGACATATTTACTTTCACTGTCACCTGTGTTTGTCTTAGGCCTTTGAGTATTTGTATTGTCCCAACCCTTTCGTCCACCAATCCAGTCCATTTGCTGATGTTGCTGCCCAGCATAGTCCTGTCCAACCGACAAAGTAGATGCAGCGCAAGACGGGGTACGCTGTGAGGGCATCAAGAGTGACATATGGGCTTGAGATGACGGGAATGTGTTTGGTGTCAGGGTTCCTGGAGGAATTAGATGTGAAAAGTTTTTTTTTAAGACTACTTTTAAAGTGGGTTGCAGTGAGTCCATGGGTGATGGAAATTATGTACGTCGTCGACCTGGAAGTCTGGCAGGTTATAGTTCACCTGCAGAGGGCTCGGGTTGCGGGCGGAAATGAACATGGCCTGAGTCACGGGTGTCTTGTGGATAGAGAGGGCAGGTTTTTATCTGTATCAATTTTCATCTGTATAAGCAACAATGGAAGTTTGGGTGTTTTTTGATTAGGGAGGCATGAAAGTTGTGGGATGAACGCTGGTCGGCCTTGGAGTCGGAGCGCTCGAGTCAATTGTGAGGTCCACAGCAAGGTCCAGCAGGCTGGAATTTCTACTGGATGGGGAAGACGGAGTGAGGCTACTGGCATTACTTTCTGTCTCTGGGATATCCTATTCTGCCTAAAGGGCACCGGGGTATGTGTACCCCCCATCCCGAAGTATTGCTTCAGCAGTGGGTATACATGTCTTGTGGCTGTGACTGCGCTTCACTCACTGCTGTACTTGCTTAGAGGGCGGCATAAAATGGGAGCCGAGCCGGTATGGCCGGGTTGCATGACTTGCGAGCGCACGCAACAAGTGGTGAAGTTATTAGCAAGCAACTGGCCAATTGTTATAGGTGACGAATAAATTCTTCTTTTTGTTGCTTTCTTCCCGTTAGGGTGTGTGAGCTACAAAGCAACTGGGGCTGATGACCTTGCTGTCCCGAGCTCCAATGAAGCATATTAACGCCAGGAAGGCAATCAAAAATTTTTATTTCATCCTTTACTGTTAGATAGCATCTGGGGCTGATGACCTTACTGTCCCGAGCTCCAATCATATAAGGCCAGCCAAATGGGCCAGCAAGGCATTCACAAACTTTCATTTCACCCTTTACTGTTTCGGAACCTCGTTCGCTCGCTTATGCAGTTAAGCTGTACTGTTGTACTTAAAAACAACGTCTGAAACCAGACTACCCCATTTGCACAATTCACATTTATTTTCGTGCAGTCGGGGGAGAGCGAGGAAGAGCAGAGTTACTAGCTGTATCTGGTTGTTCCAATACACCAAAGGCAAAATATTTGTATTCAAATTTTCCCAATTGGAAAACGATGTCAACAACTATTTAAAGAAAAATTCTGGTCCCAAGCACAGACAGGGAGCCGTCACAAAATAAACTTGGGGTGCCGGCCTTAAACTCACGTCTCTATACGCCAGTCTAACTTTTAAGGCCGGCACTTCAGAAGTATTTTGTGACGGCTCCTTGTGCAAGTACATAACGATCAGTAGCTTTTCTAAAAAATCAAGCGTACCAAATAAAGCATTGCTTCCATTATTGACCCGAAATAAGGGAAATGAAAGTTGGTTTAATTTTCTAACTGATTATAAAACGTAACACAGAGAAAATATAGGTTATTTTCCAAATTAAATATCAAAATTTGGTTTCTTACTCAACAAGGACGCCATGTTGATAATCTCGATCCAGCTTCATAAAACTAGTCCTGAAAATTAGTCACAAATAATAATATTAGTATTTTAATGATAATATTTATATTTTATGTCCATTAATTTATGGAATATTATTATTACACTTTTGTGAAGGTTCAAATCGCATTCGTAAACCCGTCATTTTGGTTCAAGCTAAATAGTGCGTCTGAAAACCACTAGCGCATATGTAGAGATAACATTGATATAAATAAATCAATTTATTGAAGAAAAACGTAATATAGACAAACTGTGTTGCTTTAGATTATGTCAACCTATGATACATTTGATGCAAAGTCGTTTGAGTATATCGGACCTGTTTTTTGGTAACGCTAAAATACTTTACTAAAACTCGTTTAGATTGGGTCCGTGTAACCACGAATCTAAGAGAGCGCGAAACATTTCAGAGATTCAAGGCTACACGGAAGTTTTCTGTAGTTGTTGAGCGTCTGCTTTGAGAGTAGACTCAAAATGGCGGATGGCTGAGGTTGAAAAGTGGCAAAGTAAACAAGATGTTGTTTTTAAGGCGGAAATAGAGGCATCGCAAGAACATGTAGGAACCAGCAGGTAAATGGAGTCATTAATAATCGATGTTTATCATATATAATCTTTTGAAATGGATGGATAATTACTTTTATGGTGTTAGTCGAAAAGGAGCGCTAGGTGACGACAGGTAGCCAGCCACTGAACTGGTGCGAGCGTAATTCCGTAGATCCTCTCAATAAATATGTTGTAGACTGAATGAATCATTGCTGATTGGCTAGATGACATTTAATAACTAAGAATACCAATTGCAATGAAATTGTAAGCTTTAATGTTTCTGTTTAACGATGACTGAATAATTGCTTTAAGGTTGACATTGACGTATAGGCGTGGTTAGATCTACAGGTGTGTTTAGCCTTGATGTTGCCGTCAGGCCAAGGTATCGAGGCGTTGGGCAAGCATATTAGCACACTCACAATGCGAATGCTAAACACCAGACGTTTCTCTTAGAAGGGCTTGCGAAGTGGTTCACACATAAAAAAAAAAACACGCATTGAGTGTGATTGTGTCTTCACGGTTAAAACGTAGTAGTTCTATGCTGGGCTGAGCTGGCTAGTATAAATATAAATACGATCTTTAATTTTAAATACAACATGTCGAATTCAAAAAATGGATCAACTACCTTTGAGAAAGAATTTGTCGAGCGTTTGACACTTTGTATATCTGCAGTCAATCTCCATTAAAATATAAGTACCCGGGATGGGGGCGCGGAATTGTACCGACACGGCGTTACATTAACTCCGGAATTTTCTTAAATTCTGACCTCTTGTGTTGGACTCGGAATTACAGTAACTCCGGATTCGTGATTTGCCTAAAACTGTATGAAACAATCCGGAATTGTCGTAACACGGAATTACCATAACTCTTGTCTAATATGGTTGCGGTTTCTGGTGTTATGCGTATAGCCGCAGCGAGCACGGCAGGGACGTTATTTAATCATCAATAAAATCAGGAGTTACGGTAACTCCGTGTTACCACAATTCCGGATTGTTTCAGACACTTTTAAAGCAAATCACGAATCCGGAGTTACTGTAATTCCGGGTCGAATCACAGGTGTCAGAATTTAAGAAAATTCTGGAGTTAACGTAACTCTCTGTCGATACAATCTCTCCCCCCC
>JAHWFP010062661.1:2882-54920 GCA_023313725.1 Lithobius niger
CCCTTCCCCGGCCCATCTCCACTGCTAATAGTTCCCACTATCAGGGCCTTCGAAAACCCCAAGCCAAACTCAACCAAACTCATCCAGTCTGGAGGCAGAGCGGAGTTCGCTCATGGGCATTCTGTGTGTTAACGGTACCAAACTGCCTTCTGATGGGTGACTTTGGTTGAGGTTGGATTGGTAGTTATCGAAGGCGCCCTATGTAATGATCACTTCCATTATAGTCTTCCACCTTGGAAGTGATCATTCGCAATCATTCGTCCAATCTTCCACGTTATCAGCGCTAAATGGCATACGCGCTGCTGCCCTGCCCTGCCTTGCCTTTCTTGCATGACTAGCTGAGATAGTAGCTGCGTTCCTTGTTCCTTGAGTAGAGCGAGGAAACCCAGCTACTATCTCAGCTGGCCTTGCTTTCTTGATTTATGGTTTTCGATGTCGGTAATAGATTGCGCGGTCTGTCTATGGCCATGAGAGCCTTCCCGGAACTGATCGTGAACTCTCAACTGTTAACTGCTGTTACAGTGTTAACCAAACACCTAAATTCAACCAACACAACCGTATGAGCCTGAACGAATTTTTGACGTATTAACTACTTTCACGATTAAGTGATTATTTTTATTACTTGGTATTGGGTTGTGTGAGTGAATCGGAAGACGGATCGGAAGTTGCACCATTTGCACAGTAGTTACTTCACGTACCTAACTGATTTAACAAACTTACATATATTTTAACTGCTGTTAAAGTGTTAACGAAATACCTAAATTCAACCAATACACCAACCTTTAACGTAGCATCTACTTTCACGGTCTCACTATTTTTATTACCGTAAATCGTGGATTAAACGCCCATGGGCTTATGCAGTTAATTTGGCAAAAATAGGGGGGTGGGCTTTAAATCAAGCATGATCAATTTTCTAACCTTTCTGGACATCTATAACAGAAAATTCGAAGCTTCTGAACGATCGCTGAAAGACCAATTTGTACATCCTTTTATTTGCTGTGAAGGAGGAGGAGGGTTAGGTGAGTGATGGCCAGGCCTTGTGCAGGTGCTAGGAGCTAAAGGAGGGAGAAGGGGCCAGTAAACATAGCAAGCAGTACTATCTTTATTCACATCACATAACTTTTAGATAATTTTTCGTGGAAAAAAGACAATTTCAGGGGTGGGCTTTAACTCCACTATTTCATGATTTTGACTTTACAGCATTTTAGGGGGTGGGCTTTAGCTTCAACTGGGCTTTTAATACACGATTTACGGTAACTGCTTTTCTGGAATTTCTGTCAGTGGACCGGAAGTTCACCGATGTACAAAAGTTGGTTAACCGGAAGCCGATTTAACAATCTTATTTATACAGCGAATGTTTGGCATTCGCTGTAGAAAAGTAATGACCTTGTAAACAGCTTGAATGATAGTGACCCTTGCCGCGCGGGGGGGGGGGGGGCCGGAGATACCGTGTGAAAGCTTCAGTCAGAATTCTAGTTAAATAAAACTTCTTCTAGGATTCTTGTGTGCTTCCATGGAAAAAATTAAACATTTCGAAAAATTATTGACCACTTAGTAGATAACTTAGTATAATGTATCAGTGCCACTTTCCTCCATTATGTAGTTCAGTTATCCTTATTATACTGATACGGGAGCAGAAGTTTTAATTTTAAATATGTTTGGTGTGCACAGACTTCCAAGATTTTCATACTTTTTTGGAAAAGTGCAATAGGGACCACTTTTCTCAATTAAATTATGATTCTGAAAAAGTGAACAAAGTTTTTTTTTTGGTTTTTTAATTCAAAAAATAGGATCCACTAGCTATTTTCACTTTTGTCTCTTCAAAACCTTAAGCAAATTGCTCGGGAAATGAACCGGCCCAATTTTGAACCATCCTATGCATTGTAGAAGTTGAAAGAAGTGTACTAAGGGAAGTGTTAGACCTGGGAATTTATATTTTACTAACGAAAAATCCCGGCTAGGTAAACAAATTTTCATTAAGAGAACTGTAGAATTTAAACTGTTGTGTTGGGAAAGTGTCACTTAACTGCATTAAAATGGAAGCATCAGAATGAATGAAAATGTACTGATATAGTTAATTAATGTAAGTATTCGATTAAAAACTCTGATTTGTCCGAATTTAAATGAATGCAAGGTGGTAAAGGTGATTTATTGCATTGACTTGTATGTTGTGTGATACGTCGGTTAAATTCCCAATTTTGGGCGTAGTTTGATTTTGTGTATATATTTTTAGAATCGAGGGAAGGAACTTGACATGAATGTAGAGGTTGCGTGGGCCAAAGGGGTTACAGGGAAAGGAGTAGTTGTCACTATTTTAGATGACGGATTAGAGAAAGACCATCCTGACTTGCGAAGAAATTATGTAAGTTGATACCTCATTGCATTAATGTAGTAATCGTGTCACAGGATTTTCTTGGTCCGTCGCTCTTTTGTGCTGCCATGGCACTCATTGTTGTACTTCTATTGCTGTGTATTTGCTGGTCTTGTTTGATTCATTTTTACCGTAGGCGGCTTAAAGAGGGTCTGTACCTTTTTTAGTGCCTTGTTTCTTGCTAATTCAGGTGTATTGTAGTAAGTATGCACTGAGTGATGCATTGTTGCTTGAATTTTGTTGTTCGCCAGAATGATGCAACATTACTGCACATGCAGTCTTTGTTGTAGTGACATCTGCTTTTGGTTGCCAATGGTTTTATTTTCTCTTTTCTGTGCGTAGGCCGAAGTTCCTTAGACCATGGGGAATTATGGTTTTTTCTACGTTGTTTAAAAATGGGTAGTCTCTCTCGAATATAAGTGAGAAAGGACAGAACAGGGACTGGTGTCTCTATGTGGCTGAAATTCAAACTGAAAAGAACTTGAATTCTTGCAAAATCCGCTTTGCCACTCGCAACATCCTACCCTATAACGGTTTTCAGTAGCATTTGTAGCTTGATCAGTTGTGGGATTCGAACTGGTGATTTGGTTGGTTGGGGGGTAGGGAAGGCACAGCAACACCCTCGAGTTACGGGTAGTATTTCTTGGTCTCCAGCGCTTCCAAGATTACCTCACAAACAAGGTAGTACAAGTTCACGTTGACAACACCATGGCGGTAGCCTACCTTCGGAACAGGGGAGGCACTCACTCCCTTGCCTTGCATCAGATTGCTTCCGACATATTCTCTCTCTGCATTCGTCAGCGGATAACCCTGTTACCTCTCCATATCCCCGGTGTCCCGTACAACGTTGGGTGGTTAGAGGGGCAGGTAAACCAGCAACTAACCCTGCTTCCCCCCCCCCCCCCTCCCCGAATGCGCTGCGAAAAAAACTGGCCAACCCCCTCCCCGAATGCGCTGCTCATGTCTGAAATGATGGTTTTGAGTTTGCATCATTGCAAAGCACGTACAATGCTGTGAACGTGTACCAGATTGTGTTCCGATAATTAGACGTCTTTGATTATTACTGAAAAAATTGTTTTCGTTAGCAAACCTCTGCTCTGTGTCTCGTAGCTTGGTTAACAGTACATTTTGGGTATGGGTCTATTAGCAACAGTTGCTTGTTGCCAGTTGCTTGTTGTCAGTATATTTATGGAACACCCTGTATATTGTTTTACAGAACTGCCCGTGTTGTCAAAAACTCCCGACCCATGAAGTCTTTATTTTCCACTTCACAAAAACAACAGTCAGCTGACATCTACTTTTTTTTGTATGTCTACTTATAAAGCTCGTACTAAAATTGTATGTTAGTTCAAAGTTTTTTTTACATGTGTTTGCTAAAATTTTAAGTGATAAATAAAATCGACCGTAACGGCTGAATTTTATATTACAATTTTGTAAAACAAAGTACTTTTTTTTTTGGTCATTGAGTGCTTTCCTGTAATTGGTGTAAGCGACTAGCGGGGACTGTTGAACACATGCGTCTTAGCAATCGTCATGGTGTAAAAGATGAAGTGACGAAATAATGCACAATACAACCTGGGCTAGGCTTGGCCATTAGTTATCAAAAGGGTGCTCAATATCTTGAAGGAAACGAGCCATAGAAGACCTTGTTTCCTTGTTTTGTGAAGTGCAGAAGTTAAATCGTGTAGAGTCCACATTTACGTTGCTGTACACAATTAAGTGAAATTTATTTACACAATTGATTGAAACTTTCACACAAACCTTTTTATGAGTCCAAACTTTTTTGGAGTCCACTCCTTCTTGGACTTTCAAAATAAACTTGAAACAAAGAATCAAGCTTTAATTCTCTTTCAGCAAAATCAAAGGGAGTGTGATTAGTTTTAGTCCCAATTTATTATTTAAACACTGTATATTTCATTATTAAATCATTTGCTTCACTTGTTTGCAACACTTATTCAATAATGGAAACGCACAAAGATAAAGAGTTTTCATGGCATTGTGTATGGATTCGTTGTGTAGCTTTCTAGAAATGTTCAGGTGTGAAAAAATTAGTTTTTATTTTAGGTCACATTTCCTGAGTTCTGCTTTCACTAACATAGCTTTCTTAACTGCAGGATGCACTTGCCAGTTACGATGTAAACAATCACGATGATGATCCTCAACCTCGCTACGACATGATAGATTCAAATAGGTATAAGATTATTAAATAGGTTTGGTCTTATATTGTTGACTGTACATGTTGCACTGTTAAAAACGCAACAAAATGTTTACACAGGTGCTATTTTTTTTAACTGTGTGACAATGTAACAGTCAACAATGTAATCATCCATGAGATGGTACACGTAATTCTGTGCTCTTGTATTGAGAAACTTGTAACTCTTCATGAATTTTTTCTCGCATTTAGGCATGGGACAAGATGTGCTGGGGAAGTTGCAGCCGATGCAAACAATAGCATATGCGCTGTTGGCGTTGCCTATGATGCCAGTGTTGGTGGTAAGACAAGAAATTTTATGGGCTCGTGCATTTATATTGTCTGACTTGATCCTACCTATGGAACAGGCCTAATTTATAAACACTTTACTTCAGGAGTCCGTATGTTAGATGGGGATGTCACTGACGCTGTTGAAGCACGGTCGTTGAGTTTGAAGAACATGCACATTGACATCTACAGTGCAAGTTGGGGACCTGATGATGATGGTAAAACAGTCGATGGTCCAGGTGAACTCGCTACACGTGCCTTCATTGAAGGAGTCGTTCACGTAAGCACACAATTCCTTTCTTTTTTGTCAATCATTCGCTGCCAGTTATTTTTCTGAATGAAACTTTTTTTAAGCAAACTGATGGCAGGCTAAAAATCTGAACCTTATTGGAAACTTAAAGATTCCAGTGCATATTAATTTTTCATTGCTCATATTAATTTAAGAGTTAAAATCCAGTAGATACGTAATAAACATCACTTGGATGTTATTCTCATCAGCGTGGTTGTAAGATAATTCAGCTCAAGATGTAATAAATCTAATTTCAAATGTGTAGAAGTTTATAAACTAATTCTTTGCCTTGTACTGGTAATGTGTTAAATGTTAGCATCTGCTTGTGGTTTTTCAGCCAGTAGGTATGGAATAGTGATCTGTCAGTCAATCACTACTTTTACATGACCACTTCGAAGCGCTTCAGTGGGATATGCATCATGTCCGTGCCTCCGTTGGTCTTTCAACACCTGTTCGTGTTGCTTTCTACCATTTGGCGATACAGAACCCGAAGTGCTTTACGTAGGTAGTTTGGGATTCGGATGCTCTTCGTCTTTATTCATGTAAACCCTCAATCACATTGTGACGTCGGTGCATGCCTGGTAAAGATGGCAGAATCATTTACGGCTACAACATATTTTGTGTTGGTGCCACTTGAATTTTAGGTAAATAATTCTGAAAACAAGAGTACATGAGTAGCAAACTACTAAGACTTGCGTGCGTTTGGTTAAAGGCCGAGTTTACTACATGCAAGCTTGGAGCAGCACGGGACAGGTCCACTATGTGCAACAGAGGGAAAGGGAAGGAAAGGGTTTCTGTGCATACTGCTCGAATTGCATTCCTTAACGGAATAGCCCTAAGTGTGTTCTTGCTTCTTGTAATCACATGCTGTTTTCTGATGCATGTTTCAAAATGCATTTTAGCAATGCGTTTTTTAGTGGCCACACAAACTTAGTGAATCATAGTCCACTTAATTGGATTAGCATTTTGTTGGCTTTCAGCCCGTTAAGTGCTGTAATGGACATTGGCTCACCCTCATACCTACTTGTGTGCGTGAAACGTTTGTTGACTTTGTTGGCACCAAAATCATTTGTTTAACAGCAAGGACTTTTAGGTTTTGCGCCAAAACCATGAGCGGACGTGCAGGAGAACGTGGCCAAGTATTGTTGGCCACGATTGGTAAAAAACTTTGCAACCAAGAACTGGATTGGTTAGTGAACTCGTGAGCTGATTGGTTGTCCGGTGGAGCTCTGGATCCGACCGGAGCGTATAAAAGTCAAGTGCTTCAGAGTCCGGTGTTTAATTCTCGTTGATTCTTGTGTTGAGAATGTACGTTATAATGTAACCCAAATCTTGTCATGATTATTCCGTATTAAACACGGTTTAACTACTTCAAGTTTGGCTTCTACATTGAACACAGTTACTGTGGGCAATTATCATTAATAAATGATAATGGCCCGTGTGCAAACAATGATGGTCGGGGTCAAACCTAGTTCAAGCCACACAAATCTTTATTTACACAAAATCCTCCAGTATCGCTTATTTAACTTGCTAAAAAGGCTTAATCTCCTATTAAAGAACGAGATTCTTAGTTAAATAGGCCTATGCGAGATATGTTAGTTTACATTTGTTTGTTTTCGAAGGGACATTGATGGTTACAACATCTGGTTTAATGTTGTGCAAACTAGTGATGACCGTAATCGCAAGACGGTGACAACTCTACATTAGGCTTCACTTGTTTATTCCTGCGTTGACTACACTCATTACATCATAGTAAATGTACTTCATACAAGGTTACAACATCTGGTTTAATGTTGTGCAAACCAAAATCGCAAGACGGTGACAACTGTAAGGTAGCCATAACTTGTTTATTCCTGCGTTGACTACACTCATTACATCATAGTAAATATACTTCATGCAAGCTGTATAGTGTTATCAAAAGTTCACAATGCATTGTCACACGAGGAATGGTAACAAAGTTATTTTAATCATACGTGAAAAAAACTAACCATTTTACTTTAAGTGTTCAGTGCACTTGACAGTAAAATTTAATGCTCATACTCAATACCACAAATACACTATATTCGCAAATTTTCGATAGGCTTATTAACTTAGATGTTGAACAAGTCCTATCTTCGTGATGTTAGCATGATGAAGATAGGACTTGTACAACATCTTAGTTAATAATCCTAACGAAAATTTGCGAATACTGTGGTATTACAAAAAAAGAAGGAATACACCTTTTTGTGATGTCTAACCTAAACCACTGTAAATGGCTTTTGCCGATCTTCCAACTGTGGTATTGAGTATGAGCGTGAAATTTTACTGTTGATTTAACCATATGTTGGAATTTTGTACGCTGTATGTTCAACCACATCACAAATTTGGATCTGAAAGCAGACGACAGCAGTTGTGATGATGTAGGTGATCAAGAGCTAACAGCTTAAAAAAGGCCGGAAGAAGGCGATCGCGAGTAATTTTCCAAGTATCTGTTCGTCGATAATTTGTCAAACTCTATGTTTATAAAGTGGTTGAACATATACAGCGTAAAAAATTCCAATGTGTTTTCTCAAGTTCAAAGTAATTCGTCGCACGGTTTCTTTCGATTTAACCCTACTGTAGTTAAAAGTGAGGTGTATGTGACAACCATGGTAGTATGCAACACACAGAAGTTGGCTTCAACGGAAATTATCTCTTTGGTATGATGAAGACTTTGGCACCGTGCCACCAAGAAGACTGAAAAATAACTAAAGTCCTAACGCACACTGCAAACCTTGTGATGGGTCCACGATGGTCAAGAGTGGTTGGCTACCAGCCTTCTGAAGGCTAGCAACGGAGTCCCATGACTGATCAAGCAACGGAGGATACTTTAAAAAAAGTTAAAAGTCGTCTAGAGACGCGAATGATAATACAGTTTACTAACAGATTTGCCATCAGATAAATATAAATAACAAATCTATATTTCTAGTTGCTGATTGAATATTTACATTACCTTATTTTAAGCATTATCCTTCTCGCAATGCTGTTTCAACTAGAGAAAAATTTGAAGACCGCGTTGCTACCCTCTGCGCATCCTACTGCGCAGCCTCCTTCCTATATATACTCGATCGGAGCGGCTGTGCTCATCTTTTCTTCTCTAGCGCCCGTCACGAATGGTTACTGTTTGATGCTCCTCTTCGATCCTCAATCCGCTCCTGTCCGTTATGCGAACCAAACGCACATCGAAGGAACCAGTCTGCCTGGATAGATCCGTATCCCCTGTTGCCCCTGGAGATTCTTGAATTATCCACTGAACGGGACTAACTGCAGCCTTCACAGCTCCTACCGAACCCGTCTTTGCCTGAATCATCATTCCCACTCTCACCTTGCGGCACAGCGGCTACTTCACCAATCCCCTGCGGCCAACCTGAGCCCACTCGGGATCTACGATTCCTTAGTCCTGAACGTTCACGTACCAAGGAACGATATGCAGGCCTCAAACTTCATGTTAAAGCTAAGAAGGCGGCCTCCTCGTCTGCACTATGCCTTTTACATTGGACCTATCCTCCTGATACTCCCATTCGTCTGGCGGGTCGCGATCCGCCACCGGACAAGGAAACGGTCCGCTTTCTTCCTCTCAGATTCATAGCATAATGGATTCCTCCATCCACACCTTTAAACGCAAGCAACCAGCTGCTCTAGCCTCAGATTACACATCCACCTGGATAGCATCAATGCCCAAAAAGCAACACATTTCATTCGATGACTCCGGTCCCTCATACCGTCCAGAACCACACCACCTACACCTGGTCCGCCGATCCTTCCTCCGGTCCTCGACGACCATCCCTCCTTGTGCACAGGGGAGGAAGATTCCTACTACTCCCACGATCCACCTTCATCTGAACATCCCGATTCACCATTTCCCGGTGATCCTGACCCGACCCACATCCCTCTCCCAGACCTTCTCAAAACTGTAGAAGGGATCACACCGGACTGTTTCTTATACAAGCCGAGTTCCGATCCGGCTTCCACAAACAAAAACTGTGTTTTGGGGTTCGGTTTTGGTCTAAGGGATCGACTTCCCCACGACTTCAGCCACCACTCCTTGGCCAATCCACTACACTACTGACAATGCTCCTCCACACTGGTGGGATCCTCCTTGGCAATGGATTACCCTTAGAATTGGACAAGGATCCACCCCCTCCTCGACCTGGCCGGGAGAATTTCTTCTTTCTACCGATTGGGGTAGGGACTACCAATCCACGGAACTTTGATACGTATCCTCAATCCGAGTTTCTAACAGCCGATACTAAACTAGATTTTGTATCAGCATTGTTCCTACCCCGCCGAGCCGCTGTTCCTGTCTATGTACTCCGCAACAACGACCGAATGCGTCGCTAAGGCCTCCGAGCCACTTCATAAGCCTACGTCTTAAGCACGGCTGCAATGCCCTCTGCGAACGTCTCTACTCGGATCTACCCCCTGACAATACGTGCCAGCTGGCCTTACTCATTATTCAAGTTTTCCGGAAAGGGTGCTTCGCTACCTTCCATGCCATGAATTGGTTCACTCGAACCCTCTTCAATTCCACATTACTACTCAGGGAGATAGCACTTACACAAGGTCCAATCCGCTTTCTTCGAAGTCAGCCGATCCACTAATCGGAATCCCTGTTTCGTGGACTAATTCTCGCTTCACCTCGACATTTGTCGCAAACCGCGACCTAAGCATCGCCAATTTCACCGTCAACGAACCAGCTCCAACACACGCTTCGATTCCCCCCAAAAGAAGATTGGTCTGCTCCTCGATCTCAGGCTGTTTCACCACCCGCACCACGATCCTGCCCGCCCGTTACAGCATGCACCCAGGGCCGTGGCCGGTCCCTGGGCAATATTCTCAATCCCGGATCGATGACAACGATCCTTTCCCCACCCTCGCTCCAAAGCAAAATCTAGCTATTGATATTCCACCTCCCCCTCAAGTTGTAGGGGGTCGCCTTCAATTTTAAATCAAAGCCTGGCAAAAAATTACCACCGATCGTGTGATCCTCACTATTATCTGCCATTGTTTTCGCCCAAAGTTACTCCATTATCCTCCCTTTCGACACCCGCCTTGGGAGATGGAAAGTATACAATCCCCCCACTTCGAGCAGAAATATCTTCTCTTATCGCAAAGCATGCGATCAGGTCGGTTCCGCACCCTATCACACTGGGAATTTACAGCAGCATCTTCCTGTGCGAGAAGAAGTCTGGGGGCTCCCATTTAATATTCAACCTGCAGCGTCTCAATCACAACATCTCCAATCAACATTTTTAAATGAAAACAACTGCATCGGTCCACAATTCACTCCTCCAACACGACTGGACAATTTCTTTGGATCTTACGGACGCCTACCTTCACATCCCACTTCATGCCGCTGTCCGAAACCTCTTCCGGACGAGACCGTATACGAGTTCCTGTGCCTCCCCATCGGTCTAAACGCCGCCCCTCGAATTTTTACCTTAGTACTTCGACCAGTATGAGTACTTCTCCATCAACAAGTGATCCGCATCCACGCCTTGCTCGACTACTGTCTCCTGCCACATCACGATCGGCATATCCTCTGCTCCAATCGAACCGCCATAATGTATCTTTTGCACAAGTTCGGATTGGGCATCAACCTTCCCAAATCTCTTCTACACCCGGCTCAACGATTCACGTTCCTCGAGGTATTCTTCGATCTCACACGAGCCACAGTCATGCCGTCACTAGAACGCATCGAAAATCATCTCTCTGCAACTCGAGCCTTCCTCTGCCTGCCCTCCCACACGTTCCGGGAACTTGCATCCGTCATAGGGATTATCGACTCCTTTGCTGATCTCGTCCCGTTCGGCAGATGGATGGCTAGACCGTTGCATCATTACCAGCTAATAGAATGGGACGATCCTCGAACCGCACGTCACCTTCCAGCCATGATCCTCAGCCCATCCTTCCCATTGACAACCCTGCATTGGTGGATGGACATCCTCAATATCACGGCCACTGTTAGGCTTCACGAGCCGTTGCCTCTTAGGGTGGGGAGCCCATGTCAACTACATGACCATCTCTGGCAGGTGGGATCCGAGCCTTGCGATCATATCAATGTCCTAGAATTACGAGCCGTCTTTCTCGGTCCCCGTTATTTTCAACATCCCCTTACAGGCCAAGTTGTCCAGGTTCGTATCGACAACACCACAGCAATTCCCTATCTCCGGAAGGGAGGGGGAACTCGGCCCCCAACTCTCCATCAAATCACGTCCGAAATATTTGCCTCTGCATTGTCAGCTATGTCACCCTTGACGGATAGCATAAGTGACGGGAAAGTAGGACGAATAATAAGGAGTTGCCTTTCGATGCGGGCAGGATTTAGGGTGTCCGTGACCGATCCGCATTAAGGGGCAGCTCCACTGTGGATCTCCCCTAAACAAGTCCGACCACGGTATTGCTTTAACGCAATATTGGAAAGTTATTTCAGAGGCCTATGGCGTGGATCGTTTGTGGAGTGTTGTCATGAAACTAGGAAAAACACAGATGTAACTTGCTGGTTGGGGACTGTTGGATTTTCCTCTGTTTATTCAGTTAATGTGCAGACAATTTGATCAAATACCTTGCCAAACATGGCATTCTACAGCGGTAATTATAAAGTTTCTGGGGTTGGCTCACTGTTAACGCTTGGGCGAATTAGCTAGGCAAGAGTTTTATGCTAGGCAAGAGTTTTCACTTCTTTGAGGAATTTAGCTTTATGATAACGGTAGGGGAGAATGGAAAAGGTAAACTTACAGTTTGGCATGGCAGCTTCATACTTATGAGTCCGGACTCCAAGTAGAAAAAAGGTAAATGGAATTGATAATCAGGGAAGGGATTCATCCAAGGTAATGAAGATTTCTGCTGAATGCAATGCCATTTCTCCCATTCACATTAAAATCGCCAGTAAGCAAACATCAAGCTCAAACATGAGCAACATTCGCCGACCCAGAGGAGAACAGAAAGGAAAAAAAAGAGAATCACGAATTGGAGTTTGTTTACAATTTAGGGGAACAACAACAATACAACAAAACAGAGGCAACTAAGCACATACATGAGCTTTGTAGGAACAATTGGTTAGAGGTAGTAAAGCAGGAAAAGCATTGTCCAAGCTTAACTAGATGTTGGGATTTTTGACTGGGAGTTCACATGGGTAAGGCCAAGGGCCCCAGCCATGGAAGGAGAAGGGGACAGTCTAACATGCATTGAACTTCGAATCCATCTTCTCCCAATTCACATTCGTGGCAGCCTGAATGTCATTGCCGACTCCCTCTCCAGGCGCAACCAGCGAACCACCAACCAGCGAATGGACCCTGCACGCCTCCATCTGCAACGATCGCTTCCTTCTATGGAGACGACCCATGCTAGACCTATTTTCCACGAGGTTTAATGCCAGACTTCCCCACTTTGTAAGCCCACTCCCAGACCCACGAGCCTGGGCCATGGATGCCCTCAACATGAACTGGGATCATCTCTTTGCTTATGCATTTCCGCCCCCACGACTGCTTTCACGTGTTCTCCGCAAGATTGCATTGTACCCAGGACGATTCTTGCTAGTAACCCCGGATTAGCCAGCAGCAGCCTGGTTTCCAACACTCCTCAACCTACTCATCAATGCACCACGCCGCCTCCGATCCCCCAGGATCAGCTCTCCCAACAGAACGGCGCAATCCTTCACCCCAATCTGCATGCTCTCCGTCTTCACGGATGGCTGTTATCATCCAACTCCTCCGAACAACAGGAGTTTTTGGAGACGAGGCCCGTCGCATCGCCTCTAGAGTCGTCCGCGCATCCACCAACAAAATTTGCTACAGCCATTGGCAACATTGGTTTCGTTGGATCACAGCAGTTTGATCTTATCAATCCCCCTGTCCCAGAACTCCTTCGCTTTTTAACCTCTCTATTCAACAGTGGCTTACGTGAATCCACGATCTTCGTCTACCGATCCGCCCTGAATGCTGTCTTCAAAGCCGCTGGATACAATGTCCTTCTCGATGATTATCGAATTTCATCACTAATACATTCGTTTAAAAATGATAGACGTCGTCAACTTAAACAATTTCCAGATTGGGACCTCTCTATCATACTCTGCACTCCTTGGCCCACCATACGAACCCATGACCTCCTGCTCCCTCAGCCACCTAACTCGGAAAACAGTTTTTCTCATCGCCCTTGCTGCTTACTTACGTTAAGTGAACTACAGGCTCTATCAGCTACAGCAGAAGACTGTTTCTTTCTTGACAATTACTATGGCGTTACCCTCACCCCACGAGCCTCATTTCGAGCCGAAACTCAGCAGCCTGAGGATCGCACCAAACCATTCATCATACCTTCTCTCCCAGATTCTCGGTGAGGATCGGGAAGAAGCTCTGTCCCATTCGGGCCATTCGGTTTTACCTCAAAGCCTCCAAGCCCATAAGACGTGACCGAACCCAGTTATTCCTGCCTTTCACGCATCAAGTCGATGTTAAGTCACCCCGGATGATCGCCACCTGGTTGAAGACTGTCATTGTATAATGACCTAAGTATCAACAGTGCAGAAGGCATTCGGGTTACAGCCCATGAACTACGCGCCGTTTCTGCTTCATGGACACACTTTAGTAACATCCCTGTTACTGGCATCATGGAGGCTGCCTCCTGGCGCAGCCCCTCCGTTTTTTCTTCACATTACATCCGTGATATATCCCGTCAAGCTGACGGCTTGTACCGTATTGGGCCCTTTGTTGCCGCCCGACGAGTACTGTAACCCCTCGCACTCGTAATCTTTTGTGTCGGGTACCGCTTGCTACCCTGAGTGGGCTTTGTCAGATGGCGCCCGCCGCCTTGACAGAGTCTGTGGACTGCTTAAAATAAGGTAATGTATATTTTCAATCGGCAACTAGAAACTCCAAAATACCAGTGTTACCTGGTTGATTTTGGTTTCTATTGCTTCTTGAAAATATACATTACCTTTGTCCCACCCTCCTCCTCTCTTGTCGCCATCTGGGCAGTAGAGAGCCTTGAAAAGATGAGCATAGCCACTCCGATCGAGTATATATAGGAAGAAGGCTACGCAGAGGGTAGCAGCACAGTCTTCGAATTTTTCTCTAGTTCAAGCAGCATTGTGAGAAGGAGAATGTTTAAAATAAGGTAATGTATGTTATCAAGAGGCAGTAGAAACCAAAATCATCCAGGTAACATTGGTATTTTGGAGTTTTTAAAACCCTTCCTTGGACGATCAGTGGTGAGGACTGCTATGACAGCCATGTGAACTAAATAATGAGCACACAATGCTTTTAACAGACAAAACATTGCTTCAAGTAAAAGAGCAAATACAACCCAGTATTTAGTAAATTTTCGACAGTTCTAGTTGATGGTGTTTTATTTCGTCAACTAAAGTTAGCCTATAGCTACAGTATATTTGTATAATCGGCATAAAAACCGTAAGCTTGACTGCATGCGGATGTGACTTTGATTCAGTAGCACCATTGTTAAATTATTCTGTAGTAAAGAAAGAAGAGTTTCAAGAACCTCATGTTAACTCCCTCTCTATCACATGTAAATTAAATTTTTCCTTGCTGCATTGGCGTACCTGGTAAACAAAAATAATGCAGGTCCTTGCAGCTGGATAGATCAAGATGATAGACCAATCCGTGATACAAGGTGCTATAGCCTGTGTTAAGTCCAAAGTATTTTTTTAAGTCTTTTTAAGTCAGAAAAAATTTTCGAAATAAAACATTTTTCAAAAGGCTTTTTAAAACACCCTGTGTACTGGAATAATTAAGGACATCAAACCCAAAAAGGAAAATGCCTTCTTTGTGTTAATTTGTACTTTATTTCAATGTAATAATTGATTTTTTTAAGGGTCGCAATGGCTTGGGTTCCATATTTGTATGGGCTTCAGGCAATGGTGGACGTGACCACGACAACTGTAACTGTGATGGCTACACCAACAGTATTTGGACACTGTCCATCAGTAGTGCCACTGAAAATGGCTTGGTACCTTGGTATTCTGAAGCCTGCTCCTCCACTTTGGCTACAACTTATAGTAGTGGCTCATCCGGTGAGAAGCAAGTGGTAAGTTAAGTTATTCAAATGAAAGCTGTGCTGAAAGCAATTTTAGTTTAACTTGTCAATGAAAAGGCTAATTAAATGTGGTATGCTTAAGTTTTCAGTCTGCTGGAATATTTCTTTCAATTTTACGTACATTTTGGGTATTGGTCCATTTGGTCTCGGCTCCTAAATGTTCGGGGTCCAGCATATCCACCTGAATTTTCAGTAGAATAAAAAAGATAAAACTTGGCATCTAGGCCCAACTTTAGAAGCTGTTTACATGTGTTCTTCTAATCCCAAGATAACCTAAAAATGGTTGATATTGCAAGTTAAAAGCACTTATTATCTGTCTTAATGTTGTGCACGTTTAATAAATACAATGAGTTGCTCTATTTTGAAATGTAACTTATTTCAAAAACCATCTATAAAAAGAAATTCCTAAAGCTACACAAAATTTCTGAGAAGGCAAGACTTACCATTTGTGTGCCCATACTTGCCAGTTGTGAAGAAATCTGTGCTGCCTTTTTGGAGCTTGACTTACCAAATCAAGCTCCTATACGCTAGCAAGCGAGGTTGGCATGGTATGATTTCTCATCACCCGAAGACCGCTTTTGCTAACTAAATTAGGCTGCGCATGCACCGACTCTAGCTCGATGGGGAAGTCCCTCTGACGTCATGTATTTGTGATCTCTGAAATCAACATGGCTGTCGTTCTCGATCTGACGAATCGACACAACTCTGGACTAACAAATTAGTGAATACTTTTTATGAAACGTAAGCTTGACTGCTCCAAAAGTAAAAATTGTATTTGAGTGTATTATGCAACGAATTCCAATTGGCAATGTGGAATTTACATTAGGCTGGATAACCACTGGAACGATCACGATCCTGTGCGCAAGGCCAGCTGAGATAGTAGCTGCGTTCCTGGCTCAGGTACTATCTCAGCTGGCCTTGCCTATACGCGACCTCCAGGGAGAAGGCGGCCACTCCACATAACATGCGTCGTCGCTGGTTTGCTCTTCCGGCACGCCACCGGTAATAATTCTGCCTATGTTTTTAACAATTCCAGTACGAAGTGTCGTTAAAATTTTGAAATCGAAGTAATAACTACCCAACAAAGACCATAGCCGTAAGTTACATTTATTTTTAACAATAAAAATTCCTAAACATTGTGATCATTCTGATTACCACAGGACCTCGTCACAAAATGCGTGCAGAACAACCTTTTTTGTGGTTGTTATGGTTTTTTTTCGTCCCGCCATGTAAAACTAGGGTGCCGGTAACAGAAACTGCATACTGTTATTTAAGCCAAAAAATGGAGAATAAATAAGTCTAAACCCTTCCTCCCGCCACTCAAAACAAATATTAAAAATTTCCTTTTTTGGGGCGGAGGGGTGGGCTGCCCCCCCCCCCCCAACACTGCAGTCCATTGAACATTCGAACCTTGGCTTTCAAATTTCCTACATGTGTTATCACATACACCGTACAAAATCAAGCTCCATAGATCACAGTTGTTTTCTTGTTTAAAGTTATCTTATTAAGACATGCTGACATGGATAAAAGAGTTTGTCAAATTTTGTCTCTGATTCTGTGTCCAAACGCTTAGTCGCTTACGTTAAGTAAAAGTAGTAAATCTTGTAAATGCTTCTACGAATGGTTTATTACGTTTACCGGAATGTTCTTTCCTAACATTGTTAGAGTTCCTAATCTGATCAAGAGTGCATGGACAAAGATATAGCACTTTAGAGGTGTGCAGTCTTTAGATGTCACTGCAGTCAGTTTCAGATTTAGCTGCATGATTCCAACCTGATTTAGTTGCTTGTGTCACTGCAATGACCTTAAATACACGATACACTAGGCTCTTTACTAGAATGCACCATGGCTACATCGTACGACAGTTAATTTGGGGGGGAAAAAAACGTTTGGACTGAAAGTTTCAGGATGTAGCAAAAAACACGCAAAATTTTGGAAGTCAAGTAAGTTACCGAAAATACCACCACTGATCTCTATCAGGCCGATAGGGAAGATGGTTGCTTGGTTTCCACTTCTCACACAGTTGTTCCGTGAGGCTTGGCCGAGTCGGGTGTTGGATTAGAGATTAGGTAAGGGGTAGTAGGTCCATCAGAGGAACAATTTTATCTTCAAAATGTTTAATGGAGAGCGATTCAAGAGCTCTGAAGTGGGCATTCCTTTTTGAGTTGGTGACCTAAGAGTTCATGTCACAGGTTCTGGATGCCGTAATATGTTCCAGGAGCCTGATGTTTATGCCCTTCCTGGTTTTTCCTATGTAAATGGCTTTGCATTGCCCTCAGGGGACTTTGTAGGTGCCAAATGTGGTCTTAGGGCAGCTACGGGTTAGTAGACCCCGAGGGGTGTTTCGGATGGTTTTGACAGATCGAGTTTGGCTCTTGGGAGGGGAGATGTTGTCTTCCCTTGCTCTTGGTGTTGTAGCTGTGAGCTCTTTGCATGACCGGGATGTATCTCTTGTCAGCCAAGAGCATACAACTACGACACTAGGACCAAGGCAAGATGACACCTTCACGCCCAAGAGAGCCATCCCATGTACTAAGGTCAATCTCAGTCAAAACCACTTCAAACACCTGTCGGGAGCCCTAAGACCAGGAACGGTTTCCACAAAGTCCCATGCGGGGGAATGGGATGACGTTTACATAGGAGAAACCTGGATGAGTGAAAACAGCTGGTACCTGGAACACATTGCAGCATCCAGACCTGTAACTTAAAAAAAACTGCATCGTAGCTCATCTGGCAGAAACAAAGCATCAAAGCATCTGGACTAGTACTTCTCGCTTGTCTCCAACTGAAAAGGAGAGGCCTACCTCAGAGCCTGTAAATTGCTCACCATCAAACATTTTGAAGCTTAAAATGTTCCTCTAATGAACCTGTTATGCCCTGCTTACCCACTAATCTATCACCTGATTCATCCAAGCCTTACGGAGCAACAGTGTCAAGTTCAACGCAAGCAACTATCTTTCCAATGGGCCTGATACAGAACGGTGGTGTAGAGCATAATATTTGAAAATAGACTTGACTGTTGAAAACTAACAACTGGCAAGTCTAATGAAGATGAAAAGACTATAGGGACACTTTTTAAGTTCTAACATCCAGTGAAACGTGGTTCGTTTAAAATTTCCATTACTAGTGAAGTGCTGAACTTTGATACTTTGCGTATTTGTTGCTACGTCATGTTTTCACATTTTAAAGCAATTCGCCTCATGGCTGCTTCTCAAAATGTTTGTTAGTGGTCTTGCCTTTTCATGAAATTCTAGCTTAATACTGGGCATAGTATAGGGCCTTCTCACGAAGACATCATGGTAAATATTTCTTAACTGCCATCTCTACTCATTAAGCCTAAAGCTTTCAACTGCGACATGACCAGTGGTGACATAGTGAAATCATCTTAGTGAGAAATATTTAAATTTCATGGTTCGTCGAAACATGGTTCGTCAAAACATGGTTCGTCGAAAATTTGCAGTACTAGTGAAATGCTGAACTTTGATACTTTGCATATTTGTTGCTACGGCATGGCTTTTACATTTTAAAGTTATTCACCTCCTGGCTACTTCTTAAATAGTGTCACTTTGTGGTCTTGCATTTTCATGAAATTCTTGCTTAATACTGGGCGTAGTATAGGGCCTTCGCACGAAGACATCGTGGTAAACATTTCTTACCGTCATCTCTACTCTATTAAGCCTAAAGCTTTCAACTGCAACGTTGGTAGTGGTGGCGAAGCGAAATCATTCTAGGTACAAATATTTAAATTTCTGGCCCTACGAATTATCCTTTACTATCAAAATAATTATGTCCTATTTTGTTCAAAATTTTCGACTATAATGCTATTGTTTATAATTTGGCGTACTAAAAATAAAATGCTTTCTTGTGGCAGACATAGATATTTGTTGTTGTTAGAAATGATGTGCCCTTTGCAGCCTGAAAGATGTTTCTAAAGGATGCATGGATACCTAAACATTGTACCATTGCTTTAGCATGAAAAATTCGAAAGCGGTTCTTGCTTTGGACTTTTATGGTGGCGGCAACATAAAATATTATGTTGCTGCCACCAAGACCTCAGCACATTTTCAACAATAATGCCTTATTGGCAGGTTACAACTGATCTTCACCATGGTTGTACATCCACCCACACTGGCACATCAGCCTCGGCGCCATTAGCAGCTGGTATCTGCGCACTGGCTCTGCAAGTTAATCGTCGTTTGACTTGGCGAGACATGCAGCATATTGTAGTTCGCTCTGCTCGACCATCCAATTTGAAGTCTCAAGATTGGCAGACAAATGGTGTTGGAAAGAATGGTAAATTATAAAGGTTCTAATTATTACAATCTGTTATTTTAAATTACATAAATGATGTGTGTTTAATAATGGACTTTGATATGTTGCAGTTAGTCACTCTTTCGGTTATGGGTTAATGGATGCTGCGGCCATGGTAGATTTAGCCAAAAACTGGATAACTGTTCCGGATCAAAAAACATGCGAAATTCGAACTCCACAAAGAGATAAGTAAGTAAACCATGCAGAAACTTAATAGTAGTTTGGTGTAGTCAGCAGCAGCTACGGTAGAGTTAGCCAAAAACTGAATTACTGCTCTGGATCACAATGGGGTGTTCTATTTCCAAAAAGAGATAAAGAGATAAGCACATTGGTTTGTTGTTTTGATGAAGTTATGTAAAGAAGAACCTGTTCCACTTCCGATTACACCATAATGTACTTCCCGACACAGGAGAAGGGCAGAGTGCAGTACCTTCAGCCACATATTCTGCACCTTCACGGGTGGAGACTGTGACGAAGAACCTTCGACAGGTGGGATTCTCCAAGAAGTGTCAAAGAGACTCACGAAATGTGAGCCTGCCGCTATGTTTTTCGTATTTTTGCCTCGCTGTCAGGATCGTGAAGAAAGCACATTTCACATTTCCCTTTCACAAAGTCACACTTTCTGCAATGTCTGCAAGCTGGATGATCTGGCTCTTTTTACAGTTGCAGGCTGCATATGTTCCTGCTTTGGTTGCTTCGGTGATTCTAGTGAGTTGACTCGTAATGAAAAAATTGAGTACGATGCTTACTGCTTCGATGCTCAATGCGATGTGGGGATAAAATGGTGGCGCCCTCTGTGCAGGGCGGGTACTGCAGCTAGCCTAGCAGGGACTAGATGCAACTAAGAAAAAATTTAAAAATTAAGTTGATTTTTTTTAGTCGAGCATGGAAAATCTAAAAGCAATTTTAGCGTAAATTACTGAAGGCCAGTTTTTTTAAGATAGTAAAAACAAATTTTAAGCTTAGTTAAAATTTGTGTTTATTCTATTCATCACTTTTTGTAAACTGATAGCTGCACCTTTGACGACCTCCGCAGTAAGCAAGACTACCCGGGCACGAAGTAAAACCGACATAAGACCTAGTTTCTTAAACTTTCTTTGTACAAGTTGTAAACTTTTCCTGGATCAAGATCGACAGATCTGCTACAGGCTCCTTCCGGAAGGTTGCCAGACACATTTATCCTTGTACTTTCAGGATCGCCCATTTTTATACCGGCAATGTGGAACCATCGGTCATAGTGGTAACTCTTCACGGAATGTGACCTCTCATTGACCTGAAGTGAATTCTGATTGATTCATGTTAACCCCCAGGACAAGCTTCTCTAGGCCTGTGAGGAAATTTTATCCTTCTAGCTCTCGATAGGAAAATAATTAAGGAAACATTGCTTTATTATCTTACAAAAACACATAACTCTGAATGGTAATACAGAAGACCGGCCCTCTTATTGCCCATCAGAACGAATCGTGAATGGGTAACGTCCGCCATGACTGTACCGTGAATTCGTTCTGCGATAGGTTTAAGTTGACACAAAGAAAGTCCTTCTGAAAACTTTCGAGATACCCACAAGACGTTCAAGACGCCACAGTTCATGTTCAAGGTCATGGGCAGATGCAGTCATGTGGAGGTTCACTTGACAAAAGGCTCCAGTTGGCATTGTGAAAAGCGTGTGGCCATTATACTTAAACTACACCCTTTAGTTGAAATTCAGTCCTGAAGCACCCCAACAAACCCGCAGTGAATGATGGCAACTGCCCACCAACTTTGTCTGTAAAATGGAAAAATGTAATTTGTTAGGTATTTTGGGATCAAAACAAATAATTACTCATTCCCATGACCTAAAGGGGTAATCTGCTTTTATCTCTGAATACCTACCCAATTACACACCCCGCTTTTATTACCGTTTAACGGTACTCGTGACAAAATATCCGGACCTCACCGTGCATGTGTGTTCCTTTTGGAATGCTTAGTGCGACTCGTATTGGGTGGTTTGAACTGGCCAGAAGAGGATTTCAACTAGGGTCAGGATATTAGTTTTTAGCCGTAAAATAATGCAGCAATTTAATTTGGTGAGAAGTGTTCCGAGATGAATTACCATTCAGTCCAAGTGAATGTAAAATTAATTTTTTCCTATAAATTTGTCATACTTGAACAAAGTTGGATTAGAACAAAAATTTGGACTAAGAAAACTCCAGTTAGTGATTTCATTTTTTATGGCCAACCTATACACAGCCAAGGTCAACAGGTCATCACCAAAAAGCATATGCGTGAGTATTAATTTAGACAAACAAAATCGCAGTTAAAAGGTAAACTTAATTCCTCTTCCGTTGTTATTATTGTTTGTTTTAAAAGAAGGAACCAAAAATTCCATCGTTGCAGACTCGGTGAAAAGTTGAAAGCTGTGACCTTGATTTAATTATTCAAGAAAGCCCCAGTAAGGTGCATGTTTTTACCAAGTAGTTGGAGTATATTACTATATCTCACAAATGTTAACTGAATTTGTATTAAGCAATGCTTTAATAAAGACTAGCCACATTGCTCTCTCTGTTGGCGTCTTCTCGCTTCGCTCGGGGAGGTTTGCATGAACAAACATCACGAGGGGGGAAAAAAAACTTTGACGTTATTTTTTTGTAAGTTTTTCGTGTGTTTGATAGTCATAATATCAAGTTAACAGTGATGAAAATAGGCCTAACCGAAGCACAATTTAATCATCTTTCACTTGGCCTTACTCCCGTCTTTGTAGGTGCCTTGGTTCCGGAGGAGTAGAAGTACAAACATGCATGCATTTTTTTAAGCTTTATTTTTTAGCGGCTTGTTTAGGCCTACTTTGATTATGCAAGGAAGTTTATCGTCATTTTTTTTTTTGTAGGTTGATACCAGCAAAGAGTGAGGTCAAATTACAAGTTCTGGTAGATTGCCCCCGTGTAAAATTTCTTGAACATGTCCAAGCCAAGATAACGATGTCTGCAACTAGACGTGGTGATATTCAAATCTTCCTTGTATCTCCATCAGGCACTAGGTTAGGATTTTAAAGCTGTAGATAAAATTGTGGGTTTCTTCACCTGTGCAGATTTAAAAAGTGTAATTTGATGTTTGTCTTTGTAGATCTACTCTGTTGGCTATTAGGCCGCAAGATAATTCTCGGCAAGGCTTTCAAGCATGGCCTTTTATGACTGTACATTCATGGGGAGAAAGCCCAGCTGGTCTTTGGACGCTGGAAATTCACAATGAGGGACGATATCAAGGTATTAGATTTCAGTGTTATCTATTGTTAACTAATAGTCACATGATGTAATGTGAGATCCAGTGATAGTATGCTTCAGTTTTTTTTTTTTTTAAAGTAAATGTTTTTATATCAAACATCAGAATGCTGCGTTGTGTTCCATGTTTAAATATTAATTTTAAAACGTACACGATCATATGACGAAATAATCTAGTAAACATCTGATAGTGTTCAGAGAAATATGTCGCTGTACATACTGAGTAATGTCCCAAGTCCACACTTACCAAAGCTGCTTAATTCGTCACTTAGCATTAAGTAAAAGAGACATGATATGAAGTAGCAAGAACATGATGCTAATTATAAAAATATCACTGAAGTTAGCATAAAAGTTAGCATAAAAGTTAGCATAAATTCACTTCAAGGACACCTTCTGTGTCCTGCAAATTTTCGACATGCCTTGAGGATGTTCAGAGACTTTTTAACTGCATGTTTTGGTCCGACCGCTTGAGTTTGGCCGCCCTCGTAGCCTTCCGTATTAACTGGGTTGCACGCGATTACCACTACTTTGCCATTTGCCATTGACGATTTGCCATTGACGGTTAAACTGTTTGCTGAGATCTCTGCCTACTTTAGGTTACATGTGGCCATGGATGTTCATTAGAGGATCTCCTTTCTTCTCGCTTTGCTGGGTTGCCAGAGATTCTGAACATCTGAGGTGGGGATCACTGGTAGAGTTTGACCTGAGAAGAGTGCATGTTCTCATACAGTCTGCTTCTTGATTCATAGATTTGCAGTGGTCTGCGATGCCATTTGGCATCTTTTTATTTCTTACATCGGCCATATGTTGAGCTACCCTAGTTGAGCTTCATGGTCTCCTATGTACACCTTTGGGCATTAAAAATTATCATTTCTTACTATCTGCAAAATACTGACTTTCAGTAATTCATGCTAAAATTGCTTATTTTGGCTTTTCATTGCCAAAAAATTTGTCGCCTCCGTGCGTCACTGTGTCAATACACAGACGCGGCCGCCATCTTGGCTAATCCTCACATTTGCTTGGGCACGTTGACGTGTCAACGTGTTTTTGGTTTGGAGCTCAAAAATGGCCCCCGTGAGTGAAGAAGAAAGAGTAATTAGAGAAAAGAACAAAGGTGGACTACTCTGCGTGGACGTGCATCAAAACACCTCAAGATTTTCAGCCATTGTGACGTAAGTGCAAAGATTGTGACTTTGTAAAGACCTTTCGCGATTTGTGCTCATTGCATGCTGCGGCCTCTATTACGCATGTCCTGCGGACGTGGCACGAAACGGACAATAAGAAAGCCAACAAAGCAAAGAAAGACGGTAAGATTAGTGTTGACGATCATTTGAAAAAATTGAAGGACGATACAAAGGTGCTGGATATTTTTCGAGAATCATCTAACGAAGAGATTTCGTCACCGGACTTACAGTTTTACAGAGGCAGATCGAACTCGTTATGAGAAAAATACGTTGGATGCGGTAGTAATGGTGGCATGAGAGATGGTGGCGGCCACCGCTAACGCTAAGGCTGACCAGTCCAGAAATTTGATCACACAGGACCTCAATAAATCTTTAGATGCTAAGATGGGGTTTTGAAAGTAGATCTTTGGCGTCATTTGCTGAAATGTTAAAAAATCACCAGGCTGCACCTAGTTCTTTATCAGCTTCAATAGTAAATCAGCGTTAACGTTGAACGATGTTGCTCAGGTCGGTCTAGACGAGGTAGATGTAATCGATGATGGGGGGAAACGGAATAGCAGTTCATTTAGTACTGCCGCCCCAGTTTCTAACGTTAACGATACGAATAATGCAGGTGAAGTGAACGCTAGTGTAGTCAAGGGCACACACGCAATCAAGAAGAAAGCGTCACGATCTAAAAAGGAGGATCATGACAACGCTCGAGAAAAGGGTGATAAGGGGAAAAGCGCTAGAGATAATTCCGCACCTAGCGGTCGTCTACGGATAAGGATTCCGGAGGCGACCGCAGGGAAAGGGCCGACACATACGTTAAATGCAGTAGTAGTAAGGTGTCTAAAACCCCGTCTGCGCCCGAGAAAAGGGAGAGCGGACACAAGATCAGACAAGGTGAACAAGCAAAGAGATATCGTAGTTAAACTCCCGAAAATGAGAAGTTCGTGTTTACGTTTTGTATGCTTAGATTTCAAAGTAAAAGATATTTACCGTTCCAATATCCTTGCAAATTTTCGACAGTCAGTCGTTCTGAGCCCCTCCAACTCAAGAAAAACCTGACTGTCAAAAATTTGCAGGGATATTGGAATGGTAAATATCCTTTACTTTGAAATCTAAGCGTACAAAACGTTAAACATGGACTCGAATTTTCAAAGTAAGCGATGTGACATTTTTAAAATGAGAAGTTCAAAAAATTTTTTTAAATGGCAAAGAACATGTGGGTAGGAGACAGAACTGCCTCCACCGAGTGATTCTAATAGTAGGTTGTCACCAGACCGCAGTCGCCCGAGCGCAGGTGATTGCCAAATCGCAGGGGCTCACCAGGGCGCAAGTCGTCACCGGAGCGTGGGAGATTGGGCTCCAGAGGTCGCTGGAACACAGGAGCAACAGACGGCGCAGCAGATTGCCGTACACGCAGGTACACATCACTCCACCGGGAAAAGGGAGAGAGCGCCCCCGAATCGCCAGGGCACCGACGATCGCCGGAACTTACGGACAGCGGATTTTATGAAAAGCAATTGGAAGACCATTTACAAAAGCTCAGGGAGGCTTTGAAAAGTTGCTCCCAAAGCCAGATCACACCAGAAGTAGAAAAAGTCATACCCCACGGGAAGAGTGAATCAGTTACGGGGTTAAAGGGACATGCAGCCAAAAAAATAACCAGACCCTGAACCGAGCAAGTGTGGGTTTCAGACTGGACTGGAGTGTTCCTGTAATGGCCTAATGAAGACCTTGTAGTTGGAGGTACAAGGTAAGACCATAACTCCCGACATCAACACTAGGATTATTGGCAAGGAGGCGGAGTCAGTTCGTATTGAACGAAAAAGGAGCACAAGCATTAGCTGGTAGTTCTGTAGGAAGAGCACTGCCATGCAAACAATCAACGCTACCATATCAACATTTTATTTTAAGGTGGCGTTCAGTGGGGTCGCAACTTAAACGGTCATTGGTACAGATACAGTTTGAATGGGTCACCCCTATCAGATTTGAAACGGGGGGGGGGCGGGCGCGAAAGGCGCAATCGAGGATGGTTTAGCATAGCCATGTATAATATTGCAAATACTCTGGGTATGTGCCGTCCTGATCTTCCATGCAACAGTATCTCCATACACATCATAAGTTTTGTCAACAGTTAACCCGACACTGAATAAACCCCCTATTTAGTAGATGGGATGCAGACAGGAGATTCTTAGCTGCCGTCGGCTTCTCAACGTTCTTAACCCCTTTTAGGCCTGACGACATTTTGATTTTCCTGCTGAAAACGACTATTGCCAAAACATGGCTGCCGGGAACAAGTTGCGTACCGCACCAAAATAAATTGTAATAAAAAAACTAAGCGGTCTAGGAGTATAAAATTAATAATAATAATAATAATTACATTGTAAATTATTGAGCAATAGAATAGGGGCTATCGTCCTAAGTTTTCATTATTAAAAAATATTCCTGAAGTTCGACTACGTAAGCAGTGCTAACGAAATTTCAGCTTAACAGCACTCGGAATGATAACATCCACTGGATATTCTTCTGTCACAACGCTTCTTACTACTTCCTAAATACCTTTTTAATGTTGTATTACCATGCAAGTTGTTTAAAGTGCTTTATTTCCTCAATATTCACGATCGTTGAAAGCACACTCCGAATTCTTTGTAGGCGGCCATCGAACCGGCTGCCCGCAAGCAACACGCTCCTGCTAGTGCCAATGGATGCCACCTTGACTCACTTTGTGTGATGTCACTAGTGAATGGCCGAAGGGTCACATGCCGCGAACGGACCGCTGTGCGCTTGCGATACCTAAGAGTTTGCGCAAAGGCCTTTGAAACGGCACATTTCATTCAAGGAATACAGGCAGTGACGTAGGAGTTTATGACGGTGAAGTATTGGATAATGTATTTTTATATAAACAATTGTTTGAATGTGAAAGTGTTACAAATATTATGCAGCTGCTGGTCTTGGATGTATCATTTGCAACAACGGTACAGTTTGGCTGTTCATGTACAACTGTTTAATTGCATTAAGTTTCGTCAATCCTAATTTTGTGCACACTGGCTAACAAACGCTTTCACCGAATGAAGTTTGATCAATCCAATTTTTGTGTATACCTGTCACTGCCGTCAGAGCTGTCCTCCCTGCAATAAAGTCACGCATCAAAAAATGGAAAATGCGTCAAAACTCTGGAGCACGTAACTTTTTACCTATTGTAGGTAAAAGGATAGGATTTGAGCCATTCTTTAGCTTATGTAAAGGGCTTCAAGCCTAATTAGGTCTATTAAAGTCCTCAGATCCATAGTAAGCCCACAGTACTCCATATGTCCAAAAATGTCACAAAGACGTAAAAAAAAATAATGAATTAGCGCACTGGCAGTGGTAGACTTTATTCCATCGTTTTTAGCGAATTTTTCCCGTCTCGAATCAGTTGGTCTTGATTCTGTTGCAATTTGTTCTAGGTTGAGCTATATTTTGCCACAATTTAACTGGACTATACTCGTCAGGTGGTACCCACCGCCACGTCCGCCAGGTCGGACGAGGTCTACTGTAATGCTAAAATTACAGGTAAGTTATATTTTCGGCGGCAACTAGAAACATTAAAATTTGTGTTTCCATTGCCTAACCGAAAATATACATTACCTCCCATGTGAGCATCCTATGTAAGATCCTTTAAGATCCTATAAGTTCTTTTAAGATTCTTTAAGTTCTTACAGGAAGAGCATAACTTGTAAGATCCTGTAAAGTCCTGTAAGATCTTGGTACAAGATCCTGTAGGATCCTGCTAAGATCCTGTAAGACCCTGCAGGATCTTGTACCAAGATCCTATAGGATCTTGCACCTAATCTTATGAAAGATCCTGTAGGATCCTGCAGGTTCCTACAGGATTCTACAGGATCTTACTTTGTCCTACAGGATCTTGTACCAAGATCTTACAAGAGCTTATACATGATCTACAGGATCTTACAAGATCTTATATAAGATGCTCACGGGGGCTGTACCCACCCTACCTCCCCTCTTTTGAGTCACCAACTTGATGTATTAATAGAAGCGAACGATGAAGCATGGTTACGCTTTGGGGCTTTTATAGGAGGGGTGCGATTGACTCCTGCGCACTTGAGTTAGTGAACTGGCAGGCATAGGCCTATAACTTGTTCTCAAGGGAAAAAGCATTTGAGAACAAGAAAGATAAAATGACTACAAAAATAGCCGGTTGCACCCAGCATTTTAATGTTTTTACTATCCTTCCTCCCCGCTTTCGCAGAGCCCGGTGGTTTCCTGTGTGAAACATAAAGGTTTGAAGCGATTTGACCAAATCGAGGCCATGCTCGAATTATTAATGGCAGTATGAGCAGCGTTCCTAGTGGGTGGTTAGCTAAACTAATCAAAAATAGTAATTTAGCCAAAAATAAGCGATTATAACATATACTGAACGTAAATATTTTAGGATAGTAAAAACTAATTTTAAGCAGTGCTAAAAAAATTTTTATACCGTAGTTTGAACAGTTTGCCAAAGGTTTGAGTACTGTTCAATTGGCGATAAACTAATACTGCAAACAAATATATCAAACAGTCAGTAGATTGTGTAGTAAATCTGTTTGCTGTACAACAGATTTACTTCTCCGGTCTTCATGCACTTTAAAACATATCAAGAAGTGACTGAATTAATCTGAGAGAGCGAATCGGAAAAGTGCTATGGTCTGTATCTAAGGAAGTGTACTAAAAAATGCTGAGGTATTCCAAGTAACCAAACTACACCCGTTAATAGTGTTATCAAATAACATTTTTTATATCTCGGTAGACATCAGTACATCAACTTGGTGTCGTTAAGGCTTTCAGCAATTATCGTTCGAGAATTTCTCATTATTTGCCAATCACCTATTGCACAAATTTCTCATAGTGGTATGCCGCTGATCATCTAGTCCTCCGTCATCAAGCAATGTAGAGAATCACTTTCGACTATTAAGGGCAAAGAGCATAGATGGCTTGCTTCATTTTTGTTTAATCTAAATAAAATAACCACAATACTACATGTGGTTTCTGATTATCAGTGTTGCCATTGCAACCACTGGTCAAGGCTTAAAAATAGTTGCGCGTGGAAATGCTTCAATTGTCACTCTACAAAAAATATTTAAACACTGAAAAATGCCTGATCGTATTTAGTTATAGTGTAATTCTACTGGCGAGAAAATATTTGTTTTTCTTACTGTACTTTTAGCCACCATATGCAAGTGTTTCCCCCACCCCAATGCACATCTTGCTGTAGTTGTATGCTAATAAAAATCTAATAGAAAAAGTTTTTTTTCTTTATCCCGTGTGCCTGTTATCTTGACACGTCTTATGTGTGCACTATCGCAGGGAGGGCAACATTAGAGGAATGGCTCCTCATCTTTTATGGCACCGCTGAGGATCCAGACAATCTTGCTGTGGCCACTTCTTCTAGCACCACTTCTACTAGCACTAGCACTCAAACCTCTTCTACCACTTCTACCACAAGCACGACCAGCACGACCCATGCGCCGATGACTGAGAAAGGCATGGCTGTCGAACCATTTGCCGAGATTCCAGATAACTCAGTTTTGCATGGGGAGCGACCGCTCGACCATTCGGCCAAGCAGTCCTTACAGAATGGTGCAGGCAAGAACTCGCTCTGTCTTTTCTTGCAAGTTGCTTGCTTGTGTAGTTCGACACTGTTAATTTGAGTTTTATGCTTTTAACAACAAACACTTTTTTTTTTTGCATTTTTTCCACTAGTGAATCTAATTTCTAATTTTGGTGATGTGATTGAGTGAGGCTACTTTGCAGTTTTAGCATGCTTGCCGTGACATGAGAAAATAACCAGTAGTTACAGCTTGTGTTTGCAGTCAGTTGTTTTAATGATAGTAGCATGTCATTATGTGTGCATTAATGTAGGCATTTTCAGCTCTTTCAGGTGTTGTGCAAATTTACACCAGATACTTATAATGCAGCGTGATCTTTGTTTTTTTTTATGATTTTTTTTTTTAATTGCAGCTTCCATCTCCGATTGGAACTTGATTCTATTTGGGACGGAAGAAAATCCTGACCGCAAAAAGGGTGGCGCCCCTGTCCCAAGTTCATTCTGTGCGAAGACAAGCCCGTCTGGAACGTGCATAGGTTGGTGCCTTCTTTTCCATCTTCTGGTGATGGTGTTACTAACTGCCACAACATCAAGACACTCCAACACTTCTACTAAACCTTCCTAGACTGCCTCATTGGACTAACCCATGCTAGCATTTGCTTGCCGCAACTGCCGGTAGCTGGCCACGCTCTACCTAATTCGTGTTGGTAGAGAAGCTTACTGTGCGAGAAGTGAGCAGGTATATGTGTGTGCGGCGATAAATGCTACAACACAATGTACGCAAAACCCCTGTATGGTCAGAGAACTCGATGTCAGGGCCAGTTCCTGACTCAAGGTGGCCGCCAAGCCCAAAGGATAAGGGCATCGTTTTCAATGAAAGATTTTTGTCCTATTTGGTTTTTCTAAGGATAAATCGAGCCTTAAACCAAACCACTGGACGAGCAATAGAAGACGCTACAGCGAGAATGCAGGCTATTATTGCAGAGCTACTTTACTTACAATACAAGTCTTTACACCTAACATCTTAAATACGCTGTTTAAAAATGTGGCTATTCATGCTACATTTGGTTGGCCGTTAATCTGTGAATAAGTGGATGATTTTTTCATCGGCATGAGTGAACTAGTTGGCAGTAATGTACTGTCGGGTGCATTTTATGCAACAGTATTATTAGGTATAGCATTTTTTTTAAGAAATATTTCAAGTCGTATTTATCCACTCATTCAGTCATTGTTCCATTACAAACTTTTGTGTTATTTACTGGCGTGTCATTTCTTAAACACTTAGATGATTCAGAAATAAACCTGTGTACTTCCTGTGGCACTCGCACCGAAGCTTGCAGTGTTGAGGATGCACAAAATGAATGGAAAAAACAAAATTAGATTGAAAATATCGAGTGTGCCTCTACTTCGCTTTTTCATTGAACTTTTGTCTTGAAGCGCAAACCTATAGTTAGTGTTAATCTAAGTGGGTATCTAGCCCTCTGGACGAATTCTTGTGAGAAACTGTCACATTCAGGCCTCTGAAAACGTATTTCATGATGGGAGGAACGGGAAAAAAGTTATGTACTATATGTATTAAAAAAGGTATGCAAAGTTTTACCTGTTCCTCCTATCATGGAATAAGTTACAGTAGACTGTTGTGTTTTGGAGAGAGCCTGAAGATTGAAGAAGGTGGCCACTTCTTACAAGAATTTACGGAAAATTCTCCCATAGTGCTAGATTCCTACTTGAATTTACACCAACTTTTGGTTTTATTTTAAGATAAAAGTTAGTTATTTTAAATATTTCTTTAAAACTAAATAATCTTTCAAACTTTCAACAGGTCATTTACACTAATGAAGATTTTGTTAAGATATACTACCTTGTAAAAACAGAAACGGTGTGTGCCTGAAATGGGAATCGTACCCAGGGCAGATCTTCTGCTTATTATTAAGAACATAATTATAAAGACGGAAAATATGTGAAATTGCAATTTACATCCATTTTATCTTCCATTTTATTAAAAATAGTATCCAAATAAAATAAAAAAAAATAGTCCTACTCGAGCAACAACTTTAAAATGTGTTCATATTATTTGCATTGCTAACAGTAGAATTCGGCACACGGCATCGTTTTAATCGTACATTTTTAATGAAGCAGATTCCGTTTACTTATAGTATGTCACTATTCTTTGGTCAACATATGCTACTGATGCCTATCAAATACTAAGTAATAATTTTTTCTGACTTCCTGTAAAATGTGGGAAAAAATATGGTACCGGTACCAAAAAGCTTCTGTTTAAATGGTGTGGTGAAATAAGCTTATATATCTTCCCACGGCATAGTGTGGCCAATTTGTTTCTTCTCCACGTGGTTATGTAAGTAAAAAAAAAAAATCTGTTAGTAACCCAACTTCATTATTTAGAAACAAATTCTACTACTTACTCCGAAAAACACCAGACAAAACCAAGAAAGTACTTGAGCTCCAGTCAATGCAAGCATTAGCACTGCTGCAGCGCAAACAATGGCCGACCAAACCATTCAAAAACGAAACGGCAACGTTTGCAAACTCGTGCGTGAAATTTTTTTTTGTTATTTTCTATCATTGCTGTTTGGCGTGCAAGGAATTGTTTTTCGTACATTTCCTGGAAGATTATCAAAGTTTCATTGGCATTTTCTAGTTGTTTGGCATCAGCTTCTGATTTGTGTTGGCTGAGACGGAAACATTTTTTTGTGAGTTTTAACTGATATAGAATATATCATAACTTTTGCATGGAAGTTTGCAGACGTCATGAGTTAGTTGGGTGTCAGGTTCGCAATTTCTTTTCCCTTCGGATGTTGTTGTTGTGGATATTGTTTTCTTGTAGTAATTTTTTTATTATGAAATGGGACATAAGCAAGGAATGGGAGTAGTTTTGGTGTGTTGATTGCCGTTAGGTAGGCTTTTAATATCAATTTTGCTCTTTCGCTTGCTGAAACAATATTCTTTTCCCCTTTGTCGTTAGGTAGGCTTCGGCTTTTTTACTTATGGCTTTTTTAATGAAGCTTTTTGATTTGTCATCGTCTTCAAGTATGTTTATTAGGACTTTGATTTTTCCAGTTTACCAGGTTGCATTCTTCCTTTCTTGTATACATTTGATTTTGTTGGTTGTGATATTGGTTTTCACTGCTGTTTGGTGATGTGATTTGATTTGAAAGGCCGGGTTATTGTTTGCATTGGTTTGGTTACAGCTAGTGATGGAATCCATTTCTGTTTTTTTTTTATTTATTTATTTTTTTACGTTAGAGAAAGACAATGGAAGATTTTTCGATTGTTTTTGTTTGCCTTGGTTTGGTGTGAAGCTCTTGCTGAAATCCATTTGGTTTTTTTATTTATTTACTTTTATTGGTTTACATCAAGGAAGGCAATGGAACAATTTTCCATTCTGTTTGCCAATCTGAAACAGATGTCATACTGAAAACATCAATGGTTGACTGTGTTGCGAAGATGAATAAGTCATCTCTATACCTAATCCGCAAGCTCATTTGTAGAAAAGTTTGGTTTTCAATTTCTTAAGACAATTTTAGCTAGTTCACCAGAAACTGCATAGCCTGTAGGCTCATCTTAGTTTTGTGGGTTAATTTGTCCTTTAATTCTACGTAGGCATTTGGAAAAATGATAATGAGGATTTGGCAGCGCTAAATGTGTGGTGTGGCGAAATAAAACTGAAGTTTGAGTGACAAACTGATTTTTGCAGTACTTATGACTACTGTAAACTCTTTTAAGTTTTTTTTTTGGTTCGTTTAAAGCACACAAAATATTAATAGATAGATGAACCAGCTTGGTTTTAAAAAAAAATTTGGTGAGCAATTTTCATGAGATGTTGAGTCGTCTTAAGGAAACTAATGTTAATATAGATAGATAAACCAGCTTAATTCTGAGCCGCTCAGCCACTTAACCCTCATTGAGCTACAATAACCCAGGAGTAGAAAGTTCCTCGAACTTCTGTGACGTGGTTTTCAAAACAAGGGTAAGACTTTACGCCGTTAGGAATTCCCCATTTTCTTATTCAACATATCAAGAAAACAAAAAGTAATAATACCACAAATAAAAAAAAAACTGTTCCTTGAACACACTGTTTCCCCTGTGATTGACGGAAATTGGTGAACAAATTAGTTGTAAGAGGGGGCGACGGCTATGCGAAGATGGTCTCTTTTCAACCACAAACCTCTGTTAACTTTTAATGGTAAAGTCTATTGATATACTGTTTTATTTGTTGTTCTGTAAAGCTCCATTTTACTTAAGTTTTGTTACGGTGCAGTGTGGCTCTGAAACAGAACTTTGATGGGCTTCCGCATTGGGGGAGGAAAATAGAAAGTAATGGGAAAAATTGTTGTTCTGCCGGCTTTGGTGTAGAGCTTGGCTAAGCACCTTGTTCTTTGATTATTGGGCAAATGAGCGTTATTTAAACAATATAAGCCACAATTTAAAGGTAAGTATTTTAGGATAAGTAAAAACTAATTGTACCTTTAAAATTTCATTATCTGTGTGATATCATTGAATCAGTTGAATGATGAACTTGAAGTCTAATAGAATAAAAGGACCCTCATAGGTGTAATGTTTGTTGAATGCTGCTTTTGTGCAGGTAGACTAAATCTGGAAAAAAAAAGTAATTACTTCAAAACCGTGTGCTCATCATTGCAGATGATATAGCGCTAGCTGTTCCTCGCTTAACATACACCTTTTCAGTAAGAAGCTGTGTTGTCACACTGCCCTGTTTGTTGTGGCATTAGCTGTTGTTTCTGTTGAAGCGTAGAGTTTGATAGTACATCGTTTTCCGTCAGCAATACACGTTGTAATATTTTGTTTGTTACTACATACTCGACATTACCTTTTTTGCTGCCCTTTTTCATTGCTACCGTGCAAAAGAATGAACATGCACCCCTATAGTTGTTGCCGTGATAAGCATGAACATTCTCTTCCTGATGGCTGCGTTTGGATTGGTTGTCATAATGACTGTCCATCCCTGTCCGCTTCCTCCTCGCCTATACCCCGGCACAAGCCAAATATATACAGACACTGATACACTGGAAGAAAAAACGAATGTAAGTTTTCTGCACGAGAGTCAGATCAGTGGGTCAGTTGACTGATGAACTTAATGTCTCCAGAATAAAAGATACTCATTGGTGTTTAAAGTTGAGTGCCGGTTTTGCACATGTAGGGTAAATTTAGTGTGCAAAAAATAAATAATCGTTTGAAAACAGTGTGCTCATCAGTACTGATTACTATACCAAGTTCGAAAATGGTTTTAAGGTTTTGTGTTTCGTTCCAACAAATTTTTCAAAATGTTTTGTTCCACTATTAGATATCGTATTGATATTTCATTCTACTATGAGATATTACATTCAGCTATATTAATCAAGCTTGGTAAAAATGTTTTGTGTGCGTAGGGCTTTTAATTTGTTAGATTTTGGGTTAAAAACACTTTGATCCATTTTACTACTAGCAATGTTTTAATTAAAGAAAAAAATGCCTAGCTGGTAACCTGCCAGCTGGCAGCGTGAGCTTCGTAAATGGTGTGTCAATTCCCCCCTCCCCTGCCTGATGGGCAATGGGCAGTATCGTCACTATGTGTGGGATGACGGATGGGTTCATGTTGTCAGCCATTTTTTCCACTTTTCCTTCGTGGTTTTCCACTTGTTGCTGCACTACGTTCGCCTTGCAATTTTCTCTCTCGTGGCTTCCTATTATGTTCTAGATGGCGTTCATGTTGCTTTGTCAGCACGATATCCTGTTTGATTGGCCGAAGCAGATGACATAGGAACACCACGACCTATCACAGCTTGCTGTCGCTATTATTCCTCGCTTGCTTTGCTCACAGTATTAATGATGTAGACTCACTACATGTGGGAAGACTAACGGATCTTAAATAAATTCACATTGTCGGCCATTTTGCCACTTCTCCCTCGTGGTTTTCCACTTCTTGCTGCACTGCGGAGAGCAGCTATTCAGTTTCAGTTGGCCTTGCACTTCTCCCTCGGGGTTTCCAATTATGTTAAGAGGTGGCACTCATGTTATTTCAGGTACGAGCTATTAGACGTTCGCCCATATATTGTTCTTTTTAATTGGCCAAAGCAGATGACGTAGGAACATAACAGCCATTCAGTGCTTGCTGCCGCTATTACCCCTTACTTTGCTATGGTATTAATAATAATAATGTGGATTCCTTTTCATGGTATTTTGGTTGTCGTCCCTTATCCAAATAACATTTCGTACCTTGTTATGTGAAGTAGGAAAGCCAACATTCACTACAGTGCACTCTCGATTAAATTTTAAGCAACAGCATTAAGTGCATAAGGTTATTAAAATGGTGTAAAATGGTTCGCATTCAGTTCTGTTCTTCTTAGTTTTTCTTTTTGGCGTAATTTAATTTATCATTTGCTCATTTATGTTTGTTAGTTGGGTGTAGACTTTAGGCAGCAAGTAGAGCCCCTTTCTATTTTATTCAAATAGCTGCAAGTTGTTGGGTAATTCGTTATTAGAAAAAAAGGTGTAAATAATTTTTTTAACACTTGACCATAGTATTTCAGTATTAAACTAGGATAATTAATTCATTTTTAGCTCTTATCCATTGTTGTTACATTGGAGCAAAAAATAAATAGGAGTGACAAATACTAAGTCAGCACTCAGAAATGCCAGTGGCACATCCTCGACTGTTCCGTTGCATAGTTCCTTTATGTTTTTAATAAGACACTACCCTTTAATCATATGTAATATATTTATAACGTAGAAGTCCTCTGTGGGTGCGAGATTGGTCCATAGCACATTAGAATACTGGCACGTAGTATGCCCGATCAGTAAAAATTGTATTGTAATATTGTACAGTCTAAAGTTCAGAGGAAATATATCGCAGGAAAAATATCTCGGGTTTAGATCTAAAGTGACAAGAAGACAAAATTACACCCTGTTGACACATAAAAATTATAATTAACTCTATCTAATAATAAACAGAATCACGTTGACGTGCGATGCTACGCCACAGAATGTACTCTTAAAAATCTTTCCTGAATGTCAAATATGCCTCACTGTTTTAAATTCTCCCTAAATTTGGTGTTTTGTGGTTCCAGTGCACCAGTACGTTTTTTCAAGCGCTTTTGAATGGTGATAATTGCAAGTTTAGTCTCTAAAACGTGTTAGTGAAAGTAGCTTGGCAGTCAAACAACTAAAAACTTCGCTCAATACAAATTCCATCTCTCTCTCTCTCTGTGTCTCCTCCCTTCCCCCCTACCCTTCTCGTTTTTTTTTAATTGCTTTTATTCATTGACTGGCTAAGTTTGTTGTGCTTCAAGGAATAAAGTCAAATTGAACGAACATGCTATTAAGTCTTAAACAAGATATGTGAACGGAGTTTTTCAATAGTCTGGTATTTTTCAACTTCTATACAAAGATGTGCCTTTTAAACTGCCCTGCTCTGCACATCTTATCTTTTAACGTATATATAATAAATTTACGTATATATTAAAAGTTCTCATTGCTGTGGTCATTCGACTGCTAAACGTCTTCAGCGACATTGCTGCCCACTTTTGCACGGTTCTTACTGTACGGATACTTTCACTTTATACAGGTCAAGCTAAGCTAACTTATGGGCCTATGCTGTATAGAAACCGTGGAATTATGCGATAGCTATTGTAATTGCTGCTCCAACATTGTGACAAAGCTGAATATTTCATTCTGTCCACTTTCATACCAGACTTTGAAACGTGTCAGTCCGTCCGGGTGATTTCTTTCAAATAGCTTTCTATGCTGATTCGTGACTTGCTCCCGTAATGGCAAAGGCATTTGCAGTTCAGTTTTATTAAGGCAGAAACTGCAAAAAAATAAATCTACTTTAAAAGTACCTACACATAATTAATACAGTACGTCCAGCATAAATACAACTGTAGTATCATTTAGCTGATTTATTGAGGCCACTAAAATTCAGTGTTCTATCTGCGTGCGATGAAACGACGTAACAGCCTTGAGTAGTAGCAGGACCGTATGGAAATTTCATACGCTCCTGGTAGTAGCGAACAGTTTCATACGCAATCATAGGTATGTATTGTTTTGATCTTTTATTGATGCCAGCTTAGGAGTTATAAACATGTATTGCCTTGTCTCGGGATGATGATGTGGATTCAACCATTCCAACCAAAATTTATTCTGAATTCAATATCCTGTCACTATAATTATTACAGAATGCAATACATGACAAAAACGTAAAAATGTTTGCATCTGACCTTAGGCTATTTTGCGATGGAAATTAAGCTTATTCCTAGTTTCATTAGATTATACTACTGTTTTAGAAGGTCCCAATTTTAAGCAGAATAACTTTAATTTTAAAACGGATTACTGCAAAAAGCAAAAGTTCACTGCCACGAAACCCTATGTTTGTTTTTCTTTTCACAACACAAGAAATGAACACCATTAATTGGGACACGACACCAGTAAATATCACATCTGTTAATGGTATTAGTTTTGTTTTTATTATTTTCAATAGTCCGCACTTTTGTGCTCTTCGTTTCTTAGGTTTATAACTGTTTATAAGTACTTAAAAACAGTATTAATGTGTACGCATTTGTATATATGGTGTGAGAGAGTTGTCTATTTCTTTTGTAGCGTATGGGTGTGACGTGAGCCTTAAAGGTCACATGCAGTTTAGAAGTTGTTGACATTTAAGTAACAATACCACCCAGGCTTTGTAAAGATTTTTTGTTTGCGCTTGTACAGTAGTTCGTTAAAAATAGTATTTATATATACATATCTATATTTTTTTTGTGTGTGTGTGTGTGTGTGTGTGTGTGTGTGTGTATGTAATGGACAGTTATGAGTGTTTAAATTTGTTTCGTGTGTTATGTTTCGTGCTGGTAAATTGTGTTACCTCAGGTACAAGTCGTTGCAACTGCAAAAGAAAATTGTAGGTCACAGGGTTAGAGGAATTATTACTGAAACATTTAAAAATATTAGTTAAATCAGTGTACACAAATGGCTATATATTGTTGAAGAATAAAAAGAAAAATATTACGCTAACAATAGCTTGGTAAGCATTTATGTGCTTGACGTGACCAGTTATTCAAACCAACGAACTCCAGATCACAATTCGGGCATCCCGGATGTCTGAGCCAACTCCAAAGTTATATTTAGTGTTGAATTTTCTGGTGGGCTGTTGTTTCTGTGACTCAAAATGTATTTTTTCTTTATTCGAGACTGAATTTAAGTGCAATCCCTTTTAAGACGCAACAGTGTAACTTGCTGGTTTGACTTAACCTGGGTTGGTCAAATTACAAATCAGGAGGAAAAGGGAAGTAATATTTGGTAATTTGAAATGCTCAACCAAAGTAGTTAACATTTTCTCTTAATAATTAAGAAGCCTAAGGGTCAACCTTCTGTGCTGCGCCAACTCTTAAGTTAGTGGTAAAACATCAAGCTTTCTAAGCTAAGAGGGTAATATTTACTACACTATGAATTTTCTTTAAAATTTTGAACACTAAATGATGCAGCCTAATCTTTTAATGTCCATAGGATCTCGCCCTATTCATTAGATTTGATGAGATTTGCTTGCTCATGATAATCAGTTTAGGTCCCATTTTAGTACACCCTGTTTCAAGTTGATTTGTGGAAAAATGTGTATAAAAGTCTCGCAAATTACGTTCTAACGTCTTTGTCAAGTTAGATCCATCGATCGACGTGAACATTTTATAACCCAACTTTCATTTAACATAGTCCAAACTTTTATGGCTTCGCATCACAATGGGTGATCGATGCTTTTGTTATTCCTCTGCCATTCCTGTATCAGCTCAGGTAAAATTGAGCAAACATTTATGACTATGGATTCCCAGTCATAATCGCTAATTTACATACTTAATCTGCCTCCCCCTCCGTACAGAATTCAGTCTTTTCAAAAGCTTGCTCAGTGTTAAGAAAAAAAAAAGCTGTTCACAAGTACTCAAATAATGGGAAACTTTCATATTTTTGTCTACGATAGTGACCTAATCTTGGCTTTAGGTTCTAAACCACTGCATTAAACTTATTTTTCCAATAAAACATATGGAAGTTTAAATTGCGAAAGGAGAGAGAAATAACTTATTTCAGAAATCAAAGTACATTAGTTGCTCTCCTTTCTGCAAAATAGATGTGTTGTACTATTAATACATTATGTAGTTAAAACCATATTATTTAAATTTTTTAATTTAGCATAATTAAGCATTTCTTTTCTTTGCATAACTCCATGGGCAAAGTTTTATTTTTATCGGGGCTTAATAAAATTATTTTGATTTAAAATAACATATGATTAGAATCATTTGGGAAGATTGTGTAGCCACCATGAAGCCTCAAACTGAAGATTTGATGCATAAAACATTTTGTGTTTTAGTCGTCAGTTAGTTTGTTATGCAGTTGCATATAAAAAAAAAAGGTAAAAATTACTTTTTTCCATTCCAAAGGAATTAATTTATTTTAATCTACCTCACTTGTTATTTGACCTTAGTATTTCCTGGGCCATTTTATCTCCTGGGAAATTGCCAAGTAACGGGGGCTGCTTGTATTGTACCAAACACAATTATAATCTAATAGGATTGACAGTAGTGTATTTGGTTAGATCTGATCACACAAGTCAGCACTGTTTAAATAATAAACAAGTGCAACTAATGTTAGTTTTCAATTTTTGTTTTTGTGAGGCACAATGAATATTGTCTTTCTTTGTTTCTTGGAATTAATTGCTAACAATTTAGGTTAACCTTGTTGGAATCCTTGTAAGGGTGCCCAGGAAACATTAAAACTGTTGGCTCCCTTCCCGTGTTCAGTGAAGGTAACATTGACACATCTATAATGACTGATTGAGGAGTTATAAACATCAAACTTCCTTAAAAAATCTAAAAATCAAATTATCTAATTGTACCTACAGAAAAATATGTATGGGAGTGTGATAGTAATCCACTGTCATAGTATAAATAAGTCCAAGAATTACTAACTTTCACTTTCATCTAAAACTTCTTTCCTATCATTATTGACTTAAATCGTTTTTTTTTATAGCCGATGAAATATACATTACGTTATTTTATAGCAGTTTCCCCATTTGAGCATAATTTTCCTAGAAGCTTGAAAGTTGGCTTCCCTGCTGGTCTCGTAATAGTTCTGCGCATGCGCGGGCTTGGGCCATCTATATAAGCAAACCGCGTCGCCCGAACATCATCATTTCTCCTAGGGTGCTCACGCTTGCGTGACCATCCTTGAGATTCTATTCCCGAAGACATAGAGAAGAGACAACGCGTGCCGTCGATTACCCGGTTGCCCGGGGCATCGGACACTTCCACCAGCACTTAGGCTCTGTACTTTTCCTACGCTTCCGGGGAACCGCTGGTTTCAACCCGACGACTGCTATCGTCCGACTCGTCAAATTTTTTACCAAGGCCCGGGCCTGCATTGTTCATCCAGGCCCGGTTCGTGAACAGAATTTTTTGGTTCTCTGGTTCCTCCTCGGTTCCACACCGTCGTCATCCCGACGACCGCCTTTGTGTCCTGACACTAAGGAACTTCTGCATCTGACACCATCTGCATCTTACATTAACTAAACCAACTTATGTATAATACAGGCCTGGGCTCAAGGCCGGACCCAGTTTCTTTCCTCGTTCTACCTTTGGTCCCTTGTCTTTCTAGCTGAAGATCTTTCAGTCTTTCAAGACCTTTCCTACTAAGCTCCCAGCCGTTCGACTTTCTGGGCGATTTCGCTTCCATGTCTTGATGTTACCTTCCAAGCAACCTGTGTTGTCTTCGGGTTCCCTTTCCTTTAGGCCTACAGCCCTACAAGTCTCTCGACATGCAAGTCGCAAGACGTGCCTCGAGCCCTTCGCTTCATACCACACGTTCCCGGTCCCCTCCACGAACCTTCATATTCCTTCGCTATTACAGAAGTGAGACCAGTTTCACAGGAGTGGGGGCCCGGTCCCAGTGCCCGGACCCAGCACGTCAGGTACAAACAGCACCCCACTGCCCGTCACATCTCTTGAACGCTCGGCGTTATCAACTACGTTACGTTGACGAGACTCGAAAGATCACATTCCTAGGAGTGCATTGGTAACCAGCAAGAAGCTGTTTCGTTTACATCGATTCCTGATTACCCTTTCGTTACCATCCTTGAGCCCTGTGACTGGGCAGATCGTCACCATTCCTCTGGTCAGCAATCCCATATCGCAGTTACGATTACCGTTCGGACATAGACTCACCGGTTACCGCTCCGGTTCCCGATCCCTCGGGTGGGTCTACAGTGAACGACGACGTTCCAATAATTTATGGGCTGTCATGCTCTCCTACAGACCCGTTTTCCGGTTCGATCCCTTCAGACACCGATTCCGCTAATCACGCTGTTTCAGCACCAGGTCGGCATCTCCCCATCTCCCAGTCTGCGCCTCCCCGAAGTTCCGGGCGTACTCCTTCAGTGCGAACGAACATCTTGCGCCCACCACGTGGGCCCCGTTATCCACCTTTCCTGATCTGGTGTTAGCCTTCCTTCTGAGGCAACCAGGGGAACGTTCCATCCTCGAGGACTAGCCTCCTATCGGTTCCACCCACTTTCTTTATCCTGGACATCCACGAAACCAATCACCTGCTCGTCTGATCCTACCTCTGCTAATTAAGTCGGTTCCCTTGCTTCGTCCCCTGTGTTCCAACCGGTTACTGGTTCCCTTTCCTGTGTTTCAAGTGTTCAGAGCGGCAAGCGAAGCTTACAGTAACGAGTTAGAACTTTTACAGGGACATTATCGTCCCTTACGAGTAAACTATGCACTATTACAGAACAATCGGCGATGGGTGTCACCGGTCCCAACCTCTCTCCACCATGGAGAACGTATTATTGTGCTCAATCTCGAACCCGGCGTCTCCACAATACGCCATCAACCTCACAGTTTCTTTCTCCTCCGGTTCCCTCATCTTCATCACAGGAACCCTCTCTCACGATTCCTGCATTACATTACACATTGTGTCACGTTTCCGGGATATCTAGCTATTCTGTGTGACAGTACGACAACACCCGAACTTCACACCAGTCTTCATGGGATCAGTCCCCATTCTGCACTGCCATCCAGGAATCCACCTTGTTCCCCGTGCCGATCACGGGCCAGAGGGGCAGCTAATGGTTCTCTGGTATTTTCATCAGCAAGGACAATTTACCATGTGTTCCCACGTCCTCAGCACGGTGAAAACACCTGCTTTCATGGTCGTTTGCTCTAAACGGCCGTCGAATTATGTGCATTCGCCGACTCCACATCATTTCAACTAGCCAATTACAAGAACTTTTTCCAAAAAAAAAAAAAAAGACATACACGCACACATCCGTTTCCCGATTACCTGCTCATCACCGAATTGGAATACAGTCTCATCGGTTCCCGATTACCCTCTTCAACGCAAATAGTGCCGTTACCAGTTTGAATCCTGATATGCAACATGTCTACTAGCCACGCATCAACAGACCCAACAGACCTTCCCAAGCACGGTAGACAGATTTCTGACTTATCTGTTACTATTGCCTTCCCCCTTAGGGTGACTGACACCTCACATGTGATAGTGTATGCGATTACCTCCGTAATGGTTCTTCGTCTATTTGTGCATACAGGTCGCCTCCTTAGCCTCCCACATCGGTAGATTACATTACTTGGTATTTTACTCTGTTTTATGTTCTACTGTGGGTATGGTTTTGGCTTGAGGTTGTCTTCACCGGGACTGGTTCCTTGGGGGCGCTGGCTCGTAATGCGGGATACACTCCGACCTAGACCTCCTCCTAGGTGACAAAGTCGGCTATAAAATAGGTAATGTATATTTTCGTCGGCTAGAAAAAGACTAAAATTCCAGGGCCTGCACCTGGTTAATGTTAGTTTTTATTGCTTATACGAAAATATACATTACCTTTACTCCCGCCCAAGCCTTCCCCCCATTGACTAGGTCCTGGGTTTAGAAGAAATGATGATGTTCGGGCAACGCGGCTTGCTTATATAAATGGCCCAAGCCCACGCATGCGCAGAACTAATACGAGACCAACAGAGAAGCCAACTTTCAAGCTTCTTGGGAAAATGAGACTCAAATGGGGAAACTGCTATAAAATAAGGTAATATATATTTTCGTACAGGCAATAACAACTAAAATTAACCAGGTTCAGGCCCTGGAATTTTAGTCTATTTAATTCTCTATGCCCAAACTTATACTTAGCTCCCCACCAGGTGACGCACCTCACATCCCAGCAGGCATTGCCACCAATACTCCACTTTCATTTTGGGCATAGACCAAGTAGGTCATGTGCTTTTGCTCTTCAATAAACACAATCGAAGTAGGCATGGGCTCTTCGGCCTTACCTGTTGAGTTTACAACTTAACAACTAGCACAATAAGAAAAATGAGTGTTTATGTATCAGTTGGTGGACGCTACATGACGAGTAGGGGCATTGACCTCGACCGCGTGTACACCCTGTTCGTTCGGTCGGTCCCATCCTCCTGCCCGGGCACAGTTCGTCGAATACGAGCCCTCCATTGAACGAGAATTCGCTAACGTTTGGACACAATACCAACCCAGAAATTTCTTTTGAGCCCAGTTCAGACTCAATTTCCGATGGAAAGTGTTAGCCAGGACAACGAACCGGAAGTACTCCTACTGGTGAGGGCAACTTAACCAAGGCTAACTGGGACAAGGCTACGAGTGTTTGTCAAGTCAAGTAAGCCAGATGGGAGGACGCATCTTACCCCTTGAGGCAAACGCTTGACCACGATCAAGTAAACAGTTTAGTAAGACGGCATGGGGATTCCACCGAGACTATGATTTGATGGAGGCAAACTCTTGGATGCTATACGCGACGAAGGGGGCGACTTTTTAGTGTATTCGAGAGATATTGACAGAAGGAAGTTCGTTTATCTCCTCAAGGGTGGGGAAGTTTTTCCTATATCTTGCATTATAGAAATGCCATCTGATGCTTTGGAAGGTTGTGCCAATGAGGACATTTATCGCTAAATCATTTCGAGTGTATTTTTTTGATAAGTGTTGAGCTCTCATGCAATACACCATCATATCTTTTATTCGGATCCGTGGCCAAACTGCCAGAGAAGGAGTGGCTCTGGCAGTCGTTGCCTGACATGGGGAATTAGCGTGACCAGGGTGAACGGTCTTTTAGCCTCTTTATGAAGGCCTGGTCGCACGACACCTTCAAGTTCCAACCCAAGATCCAAGCTGGTAACCAGATATCAAACACCCACCTCAAACGATCATAAAATCTCTCAGTTCACTGTTGGAACCCCGCAGTGGGGAGTGTGTACAGCGCCCGATCTGTAACTTTTGTGGCGTGGAGACTTGGACTGCACAGTTCTGTTTTGGCCTTTTGGTAGTCTGCCCATTTTCACTGAAACAGAAAAGCCGTAGGGTAGGAACACCTGGAAACTACAAAATCCCCTCAGCAGCACCTCGTTCTTCTGGAACAGATGTTTGAATATGGTTACCCGGGTGTCCCAATTCCTCAACTCTGACGACGGCTCTACGATACCCCTGAAAATGCTGGATTCCTTCGCAAACTAGCAACATGGAGTTCATATGGACTTTCTTCTCTCGGTGCGTGCACATAGACTGGAAGTGCTGGCTTCATCCTGGGCTTTGTCCTCGGTGGTGCCTCTAGATGAGATTGTGACGGATTGTTTATGGCACAATTGTGACAGATTGTTTGTCACAACATAACACCTTCATCAGCCACTATCTGCAAATGTCAGTGGAGATGGTGGAGGCGCGTATAATGGTGCCCACATGGGTGAACGTGAGGAGCATCTCCTCGTTGCCATTTCTGAGGGGGACGAATTTACACCCCACAAAAAAATTACGGCTGACTGGCGTATGGTTTTTATGACTGATTTTTTCCTTGGGGGGGGGGAGGGGCCTCAGACGAAGTTCCTTACCCCCCCCCCCCCAAAAAAAAAAATGTATGACTCGTTTACCTACTTTGGCTGGGGTGGGGGTGAAAGAAGTTCTCCCAGCCAATAGGCCAACTAGGCCTAGTCGTAAAATCGAGAAGATTGTAGTATCATTATCTTTACCATCATCACACGAATGATATGGAAGCTCATCTGCAGCCAGCCAATAAAGTTAAAATCCCAGTCGGTTTCAACAATTTTCACATTACAATTTTGACTAAAATTTGAACGTTTTTTAGGCTGCGGCTTTAAAATAAAGTTTAACAATTCAAATAAACTCCCGACATGGCACACTAAATATGATTATAATTGTTGTTTGCTGATCAATAGTGCATCGTGTCGCGTACTCATATTTTTATCTTCGTTCATATTTTTTAATCCCTCCTCTTCCCCCTTCCAAATTAAAAAAAATGGTATATTTCATAACATGATTATTAGACACCCAAATAATCATACTATGAAATATACAACAACTTCTAAAGTTGGAAGGTAGGAAGAGTTGAAAAAATTGGGGGGGGGGGGGACTCCTCGTAGTCGCTGTGGGTGGGGGATGGGCACCCCTGGGCGTGTGCATGAAAGAATATGTTCTGACTAGTAGTTGAGTAGGTAAGTTGTGAGTAGCCTTACTGCCGAGGTAGTAAAGTGAAACTTTCCATCATCAGATGGGAACATTACGGGTTGGGAGATTATGGTTTTTATCTGTGCAGATAGCTCCGGGTTAGGCTCGACTGATTTCGTGTCAGGCCAATAACTACAGGGGAGTATTTTGGATGAAAGTGAAAACGTAATTTAAAGATAAAATTAGTTTTTACTCATCTTAAAAATAATTAACTTTAGGCAAAGCAACCCACTGTCCCCACTCACTGAACTAGATAGTTCACCAAACAAAAGTGGAGGATTGATGGCAATGTCTGCTATGATGTAAGCAGGTATGCCACCTGGTGGGGCACTAAGGAAGCTTTAACTTTGGGCACAGAACATTAAATAAACCATTTAAGCTAAGGTAAAGGTAATTATTTTGGCTTATGTAAAAACTAATTTTATCTTAGAAATTTCGTTTTTCTTCCTCTGGTGACGAACACGTGATTAAGATTTTTACACAATTATCTCTAACACAATACAGCATTGACCATGTGTTTCAAGTTAAAGTTTGCCTGATCGGTAGGCTTTTTCTTTTAATTAAAAAAAAATATTTATGATGTAGTCCGTATGAAAATAAACATAGACTGAGAGACTTAAATCTGACCGTTAGCCACATAATTTGTTTAATATTTTAATATGTCGGACTGGGTTTCAAATTTAGTTAATAGAGGAAGCTGCTTACATCTGCAAATTGTATTTCCTATTGTGTTTTCCTTAGGTGTAAACTACCCATTGCCATTTCTTACTCTATCAGTATCTTGTTTATGCATTGTACTTGTCGTCGGTTGACTGCTTGTTGGTACATCTGTTCACCTGTGACCTTTTGTTTATTACTTAGTAAACATTCCGTTGCCAGATATTTCATGTGATAGTTCTATTTTCGCTTCGTCTGTTAAATGGTTATCAAAAACTTGTGAACGGGACATTTCTTGATCAGCTGTTTATTGTAGGCCTACTAATTTGTCTTGTTAGGTGATGTTAGGTTAGTTTAACCGAGTTCATTGCGAGTTTCTGTAAATGAGGTAAAATCGAGTTAATTTCCAAACCAGCAGTGTCGGCATGCATCCCCCTCCCCCCCATCACTTCAATCTACCCTATCTCCAAATCGGTGTGCAACCTGTGAGCCGATCAATTGGCTTAAATCATCACAGTTTATATTAACTTACAGACTTAGCAACGTACCTAACCTTACTTCTTGCGAGGAAATTTAGAAGTTCATATCCCCAAGCCACAATTTTGTTGCTTTCACCTTTTGCTGAGTAAAGGCATGGTCTAGGACGTATGGGAACATTTTAAGGTATGACCTCGACATATCCCTTCAAGGTCATGTTAATTTGTAAACTGCTTCCTTTTAGTGATTTGTGTTGGTTACTTGTAGAATCTTAAACCTGTGTGAAGGCAAAAAAAAAAGGTATTTTGATCAGAATCCCGCAGGATTTACAGCTGTCAAAGTTAGAGATGTAAACTACGCTGCATCTTATTGTACCTTGAAAATTCCAAGGAAGTCTACTTTGGGTTCTTACTATCTGCAAAATACTAACCTTCAGTATGTGCTAAATTGTTTCGATTTTGCTTTTATTTGCCCAAATTTTAAACCCCCTTATCGTTTAAAAACCACCAACGCGTTGAGTTAGGCAATTGATATAGTAGCCATTATCATCACTCTGCTTCGGGCATCAGGTGCCCAGTGATGATTACACGGGAGTCCATTTTGCTTGCGTAAGGCTCACGACAGATTCCCCATTTTGTGTACTGGCGTTTACTGTGGTGAAAATAAATGGGTGCTGAGGCACCCCCTTTCATGCTGGAACACAAAATATTGCCTGATGTTAAGCATTTTTGGAAAGTTCGATGTTCTTAACTAACTTTTTTGCATTAGGCCTAATTTTATTGTAGTGAAGTTTTTACCACTAACTTTGATTACTGATAAATCCTGTGTAAATCCTTTAAATTCTTGGTTTTGTGCTTTGGCATTGGTTTGCAGATCTCTACAACTAAGCAATTACACTGCCAATTTATACTCTGCACAAAGGCTAGCAGTGTGATGTTTTTGAATGGATCTGTAAGTCATCTGTTGTCGTAATATGCGTTGCCGTTCTCTCCAACCAATTTTCTGTATGGCTATGCAGCTATTATACAGCTCAGCCTTTTAGAATTAGGATTTGCCCTGTACTAACTATTTTAAGCTGAAAGGCAGAACAGAAACTAGTGATAGAAAGTTATACCACAGTTCTAACATTACATGCAAGTAAAACAAAGACAGTCAATTACACAGAAAATTTAGGCTATACAGGGTGATCCAACTAAAGTGTTACGAGTCAATGTCCTGTGAATGGCTAATTAGAGAATAATAATGATAGAAATGCAATGATGGGTGTGATGGGGGACATTCACACATGAAAAAGAATGACCCTGAATTAGTATTTCAAGGTCATCCTCTTGCTATCTTTCAAACGAGTTACGATACGGCAAAGAAATAAATTACTAAGTTGGACGCAAGGAACCTTAGTAAATATATATATCAGTTGTTTCATCTCTTATTTTTGTACGCACTTGAAGTACATGTCAGACAATATATGGCAAATTTACAGTACAGTACACTGTAGTGAAGCCTACTGCCGAGAAGTTGGCTTCACTGCAGTGCAGCCAGCATGTTCAGAGTTAGTTTTTAAACATCGTAACTATTTTATTTATTATCCGATTTTGAATAATTTTTTTTTTTGGTCATATTGTGTTCAACTTTGTAATTTACTTTTTTGTCGTATCCTATCTCGTTTGGAAGATAGCACAATGATGACCTTGAAATATTAATTTTAGGTCCTTCCTTTTTAGTCTTCTGTACAGCCGTACCGGCTGAGAAGACTATTGCAACGACTTTGTCCGTCCGTCCATCGCTTTTTCAACTTCGCAACGGTACCAGAAATTGACGACCACTGTTTACAATGTTCGATTCAGTGTCAAAAGTTAGTTAAATAACATGGCAAATTAAAACATTGTTGCCTCCTTATAGCTAATAGACTTCTTCGACGTAACTAAATTAAATAATAACATTTCATCGTCGAATTGAAATCCTAAAGATTTGTGTTAACGCAGCCGTAAAAACAAAAACATTTTAGCTTCGTTTAAAAGAGTCTTGTCGCATTGTTGCATGAATGAATAGGCTTACGATTGAACCTAATTCTCCATTAGGCCTATCTGCTACTTACGAAACTAAAACTGCCGTTAAAAAAATTAGGCCTAAAAAATGAAAATTAGATCTAAAATCACGTTACCATGGCAACGTCAATAGTTGCTATGAGTCGCTGCTGCAGCGTTTCTCGTGTCCCTTCCCTACTACCACTGATCTACATTAGGCTACGTTGCGCATTACGTTGTAACACTGTAACTGTGTGTGCGGAGGCATACCGTGTTGCAAAAATGAATAGGCTTACTGTATACAATCCAAATCTCTGTTAGTTGCTACTAACAAAATTAAAGTTGTAAATTAGGCCTAAACGCTGACAATTATGCCTAAAATGTAAAATAAGCTTAAAAGTTAACACATTTGTAACGGGCAATTCTGATGGTTACTGTTTTTAGATTATATAATAGAGATAGCTGTTGTAGTGCATGATAGAGGTGTGCGCCTCAACATTGGAAGTGGAGGAACTTTCCAGAAGACCAATGCGACTGGATAGTCGCTGTAGCCCCTTGTTTCTCGTGTAAACGTTCCCCATCGCACCCATCATTGCATTTCTATCATTATTATTCTCTCATTAGCCATTCTCAGGATATCGGCTCGTAACACTTAAGTATCACCCTGTATAATAACAAAGATGTGCTTGTCTATTTGATTTTCCCCTTAAGCTCTTTTTACCTTCTTTTTTTTTCTCAATATTTTGCAGATGCAATAACCCTACAGCTGGAACCAGTCATGTAGCTAGCTGCAAGGAGTGCTGTAGTTAAACGGAGATAAAAACATTAGCATTGTTTGTCTAGCAAATGCTGTGGGAACAGAATTATTTTCGGCCTAATAATGCCCGAAGCTTTTTTCTTGCTGGCAGCTGCTGTAATTTTCAGCAAGTGGATTCTTTTCTTTTCCGGTTTGCAGCCTTAATGTATTTTGCAGCTTAAGGGATTGAACAAAACTTTTTTAGGCCCAAGAAAAGCTGCTTTCACAGCATTTACTTGACAAACTGTGCTAATGTTTTTGCATCTGATTATTGTCATTGTCCCTTGCAGCTAGCTACACGACTGGCACCAAAGGCAAACTGCGGTGAATGTGGTGGTATTGCATATGCTCTATTCGGACTCCATATACATGGATAAACAAATCTCCCTTTCTTAACCATTAGTTTTTTCTTATTGTAAAAAATTATTACTACTACATTCAATAATGTTTAAAAAAAAAACTTATGTCACTAGAGGGCATTGCAGTTGTTCGTTGGTCTATTTCTGACTGTCTAAATTAACTTACTAAAATTAGTTTTGTACTTGTGTTATTTGAGGCTGGCTCTTTTACATTGAAACATCAGAAATAAAGCTTTACAAATTAAATTCAAGTGAATGACACAAATATTTAACTTTTGACTTTCCTCATAAACCTTAATTTGTGCTTATTTCAAATAATACTCAATGTCTAAATCAAACCAGTGATTTCATGCTATGCCAGGCTTCCCACCATCGTTGAGTCCCCAACAATGAGCTACCTCACTTTTCAGTTTGAACATAGTTCGATGAAATTAAAGTGATGAAAACTGAGAAAAAAATATAATAACACAAATATTTCACTGAGTGGTTTTCTAACAAGTGACAATCCGACGTCAAAGGTGAACAAATGTGCCATACACTGAAGCCTAGACCAAACGTTGACTTAAACCAGTCTGGTATTGTCAAACTGAAAAACATTTTATGCAGGCTATCGGGAGATTTTATTAAAAATTCATTATGTGAAATGTACATTTTTTATCCCTGAATATCTACGCATTTATATTTGTCTGTTGAAGAATTTCCGTAATAAAGTTCCAATTCTTTCTCCTCCCAACCAATCTACTTTTCCCTCTCCGCTTTGTTTAATTTTCACACCTTGTTTTCATTGAAGATATAATTAAGCTGTTGCATCAAATGACGGCTAAGTACAACACTAGTTTGAAAAACCAACAGCTTTCATCACATACTGGGAAAATGTGCTATGATGGATGAAAACTACGTTTCTTACATAAACCTATTGATTTGTGTGCAAATTAATATTTTGTTGCCACATTTGAGTCATGAAGGATCGATATCCGCATCCAGGTTCGGGAATATTAACCAGATTCCCTTTCGGACTTTCGAGGGTGACTTTTAACTTGGTTTACACCTTTGTACAATAAGTTAAGCTATGTGCTCTTCGAGTTTCTCCAACTTTCCACAATCTTGTAAACTTAACTGTGAATGTTTCTTTATGAATCGTTGCCATTAGCAGAATAAAGCGATGTGATTCTCAGCACACACAAAAAAAAATAATCTTACAGCGATTAATTGCTGCAGCATAAACGAGTATAATTGTTCTGAAAAGTGGGTGAGAGGACTGCACCAAAAAGTCTTAAATTCTGAATGTAGAAGTTTGATTTTCTATTGGACTAACAGTAGTCTCATAGTAAATGTATATATCAGTTGTTTCATCTCTTATTTTTGTGCGCACTTGAAGTACATGTCGACAATATATGGCAAATTTACAGTACAACAACAATATTACAGTACAGTACAACAGCAATATTCAGATTTTGAATTGTTGATTACATTGCAATACTAGGCTTCCTATTAAACAGTCAACGTTTTTTGAAATGAACACTTTTATGCATATGCTTCACATGTTTAGCGTTTTTATGTGCCTGAAGTTTACTGTTTGTGTTGCTGCTAGGTTAGTTTTAGTGGATACCACTTTTTGGTCCATTTTGACTATCTTGCAGCATTTGTTTCTA